>JBBPBT010000487.1:679382-692533 GCA_037974875.1 Cicer bijugum
GAAATAAAAACAATTTTTTTGGAAATAATTATTAATAGATATTTTTTTATTAACTCAAAACAATTAAATTTAAAGCCATAATATATTCTTCTTAAATTATATTCACTACTAATAAAAATATTACACTTTCATTTAAAAAATATAATATTTTTTATTTAAAAATAAACCATTCGTAGTTCAATACACCTTCAAAATAAAATAAATTTTTTTTATATAAATTTATTTATTTATTTAAACCACTTTATTAAATTAAAAATATAAATACCATACCAGGTGAGATATGCTTATCACTTTGACTTGTTTTGACTAGATAAGATATGTTTATCACTTTGACTTGTTTTGACTAGAAAAGACAAGAAAAAATATTTTACACTGAATTCTTTTTCAAGAAACTGGTATTTAGTAAACGTGGATTCTTGTGTAAGAAGCTGTGTGTGTATCGTTCACTCTTTTCATACTTCCAAACTTCCTTCATTACTTCTCTGCTTTAACAATACACAAAACTAAGACATGGCCGCAACATCATTGCTAGGAAGCGCTTTTCTCACTGCAACCGTAGAATCATTATTGCACAAACTCGCTTCATCAGATTTAATCGATTACGTCAAATACAGCAATTTAAACGTCTTAAAACTCACAGTCTTAGAAAAAACGCTACTCACTCTTTACTCTGTTCTTCTCGACGCAGACCACAAGCAGTTCTTCAACCACAAAATCAAGCAATGGTTGAACGAATTGTACGACACAATCTCTGTTGCGGAAGATTTGTTTGACGAAATCGGTTACGATTCCCTGAAATGCAAGGTTGAGAATACTCAACCTGATTATGATTTCAAGTTTAATTACCGAATGAGGTTGATTTGTTTAAGACTGCAAAGATTTGTTCAACGGATAGATGTTCTTGGTTTGCAATCTGGAAGTGTTAGGGTTTCTCGTTGTAGAATGCGTTCAAGTTCAGTGTTAAATGAATCTGTTATAGTTGGTAGAAAAGATGATAAAGAGAGATTGATTAATATGTTGATGTCAGGTAATGGCAATAGCTGTAGTAATGGTAACAACTTAGGTGTGATTGCTATTTTAGGTGTTGGAGGTGTTGGTAAATCGACACTTGCTCGACTTGTTTATGATGATAAAGAAGTTAATGAGCATTTTGATTTGAAAACGTGGGTTTATGTGTCGCATGATTTTGATATTGTGAAAGTAATCAAAGCTCTAATTGCGTGTGTGTGTTCGATAACTTATGGAAGCAATGATGTTGATTATCTTCGACTTGTGTTGAAGCTTAAGTTGAGGTGTAGGAGGTTTTTGTTTGTGTTGGATGGTTTATGGAATGTTGGTTATAATGAGTGGCATGAGTTAGTAGATCCGTTGTTTAATGGAAGATGTGGTAGCAGGGTAATTGTTACAACGCGCCAAGAAAAAGTTGCAGAGGTTGTGCATACATTTCCTATTTGTAGGTTAGAACCTCTGTCAGATGAAGACGGGTGGTCTTTACTCTCCAAGCATGCATTTGGAAGTGAAAATTATGGTGGAAATAAATACCCAAACATAGAAGCAATTGGTAGGAAGGTTGCTAGAAAGTGTGGAGGATTGCCAATTGCTGTCATTACACTCGGAGGGGTTCTGAGTTCAAAGGTAGATGCAAAGGATTGGATTTCAATTCTGAATAGCAACATATGGAACATACCAGATGATAATATTTTGCCATCTTTGCTTTTAAGTTATCAATATCTTCCCTCTCATTTGAAAAGTTGTTTTGCCTATTGCTCAATTTTTCCGAAGGGTTATCACTTTGATAGGAAGCAATTGATTTTGTTGTGGATGGCTGAAGGATTCCTTGAACATTTCCAGGACGAAAAAGCTGCAGAAGAAGTAGGTGATGACTACTTTGTTGAATTATTATCGAGATCCTTTATTCAAAAATCTGGTATTGATAGAGAAAAGTTTGTCATGCATGATCTTCTCAATGATCTAGCTATATTTGTATCTGGGAAAAGTTGTTGCAGGCTTGAACGTAGTGGTGGCATCTCTGAAAATGTCCACCATTTGTCATATAACCTAGAAAAGTATGACATCTTCAAGAAGTTTGAGATTTTCTACGATTTTGGATGTTTGCGAAGCTTCCTACCTATTTACCTTCAACTTGGAGGACATTACTTATCTAGAAAGGTGGTTGTTGATTTGCTACCCACACTTAGTCGGTTGCGTGTGCTATCCTTATCACATTATAGAAACCTCACAGAGCTACCACATTCAATTTGTATCTTGATGCAGTTGCGGTATCTAGATCTCTCATACACATCAATTGAAAGCTTGCCTGATACAACATGTGACCTTTACTATTTGCAAACCTTGAATTTATCATCGTGCTCAGCGCTCACTGAATTGCCAGTAGATATTGGAAAGTTAATTAATTTACGCCATCTTGATATCAGTTGGACGCGCATAGACAAGCTGCCAATGCAAATTATTGGAATGGAAAACCTTCAAACTCTAACTGTTTTTGTAGTGGGCAAGCAAAAAGTTGGGTTAAGTGTGAGAGAGCTTGGAAAGTTTCCTAATCTACGGGGAAAACTTTGCATCGAGAACTTGCATAATGGCATTGACGTCAGTGAGGCATGTGAGACCAGCTTGAAGAGCAAAGAACACCTTGAGGAGTTAGAGATATATTGGGATGAACAAACTAAAGATTCACCAACAGATAAAGTTGTTCTTGATGTGTTGCAACCATCAATAAACTTAAAGAAATTGAGCATTGGCATCTATAGCGGGACAAGCTTTCCATGTTGGTTGGGAGATTCTTCGTTTTCTAACATGGTGTACTTGAGTATAAGTTGTTCTGAGTATTGCGTTACACTTCCACCACTAGGGCAGCTACCTTCTCTCAAGGACCTAACTATAGAATGTATGTCACTATTGGAGACAATCGGCCAAGAGTTCTATGGCATGTCAATTGGAGGTTCTAATTCTCCATTCCAACCATTTCCATCTCTCGAGAATCTAAAATTTTCTCACATGTGTAATTGGAAGGAATGGGTTCCCTATAAAGGAAGTCAATTTCCTTTTCCTCGGCTTAAAACTCTAAAGTTAGATGTATGTTCTGAACTGAGGGGACATTTGCCTTGTCATCTTTCTTCCATAGAAGAGGTTACAATGATTGGTTGTGGAAGTCTGCTGATAACACCAGCCACTTTGCCTTGGCTCTCCTCGGTAAAATCTTTATATTTGCATCCTGGGTCCACTGAATCATCGTTGATTGAAAGTGATTCTGCATGTCTTCTGCAGCATTTAAAAATTTGGAACTTCCAGACGATGATGTCTATACCTAAAATGTTTCTGAACACAGCTTGTCTTCAAAACCTGGATCTCGATTCTCTTCCATCTCTCACTACATTTCCGGCTGATGGTCTACCCACTTCTTTGCAGTCACTACGTATTAGCAACTGTCAGAATTTAGCATTCCTGCCACCTGAAACATGGTGCAGTTACACATCACTTGTGACTTTGGTGTTAGTGGATTCCTGTGATGCACTTACCTCCTTCTCACTTAATGGTTTCCCTGTGCTCCAAAGCCTTTCCATTGACTGCTGTAGGAATCTGCAGTGCTTTTTTATTTCAGATATTTCTTCCCATTGCCAGTCATCCCTCAAATCACTTACGGTTTCTCACTGTGATGCACTGAGATCACTTCCTCAACAGATGAACACCCTCACTGCTCTTGAAAGCTTGTCACTTGACAGTTTATCCTCATTTTGTGAAGGAGCTTGCCTCCCTCCCAAATTACGAATAATTTATATTGAATCCCTGAGAATAAAAATGCCTGTCGCTGAATGGTGTATCCAAAATCTTACTGCTCTGTCTGATCTGCATATTGGAGGTGATGTTATTGTTAACACCTTGCTGAAAGAGCAGTTGCTGCCCATTTCTCTTGTGTCTCTAACAATAAATAAGATCTCTAAAAGAAAATCCTTACAAGGAAATGGACTTCAACACCTCTCCTCTCTAGAAAATCTTACATTTAAATGTTGTTCAAGGCTTGAATTATTGTCTGAAGACATGTTGCCTTCCTCTCTGAAATCACTTGCATTTCTATATTGCCCAAAACTTAAGTCCTTGCCAGAGAGGTTTCCTTCCTCTTTGGAAGCACTGGAGTTTGAAGATTGTCGAAGACTCGAGTTATTGCCAAAAGACGGACTCCCTTCTCTTAAGATATTGAAAATTGGGCGATGCCGTATGTTAAACTTAAGGTATGGAATTCGGAGAGGAGAACATTGGTCCAACATTGCTCACATCCCTGTCATAGAAGTAAATGACGAAGTGACAATATGACTTGTGGTAAGTGAAGGAAGAGTTGCATTCCAATTTCAGGTATGTTGTTTTTATATTGTCCCTGGCCAAGAAGAGTTTGAAATTTTCAATTGTAGTAGGTCCATAATATATATATATAGCCCACTTCACATTAATCAAAGAGATTTACAATGTTGAATGATCATATAATACCTTACAAACTGTGTGAATAAAACAGGACTCCTTGTCATTGCTTGAGATTTTCAAGTCACCTGATAGGTCGAAGACTTTGTTCTGCAATTGGCAACACAAAACCAATAATCAATCTCTTTGTTAGTTTATGCAACATGTAGCATAAATAAATGGAACATGCAGATAGAGATTAATAAGAGTGCACATTGTTGTTCTTGGTTGTATATTGTGGCAAGTTGTTTGAGTAACTTATACCCCTTCTAAGATAATTTCATTAATGTTTATTTCATGTAGCATGCCCTCTGTATGTGATTTGATAATGATATTCCGCGTCAACTCAATTTTTGCTTGTTTTTTTAAACTAACTTTGCTGTAACTAGCCAATTATTAGTGATTTCAGTCCAATTTTGTGTAGTTTTAGTCTGAAACTACCTTGCATGTCGAAGGTTATGATTAAAGCGATTTTTACAGGTCATTGGTGAAGCCGTCTATGTTGTAGGCAACCTACTAGGAAGATATGTTGCATTACTTTTTGCAACATGTTAAAGGTGACATATTGCTTAATGACATTTCAACACCTTTTTTAGGCTTTCTACGAAATTCAATAAAATATCCCAAGACTAGTCGAAACATTTTAATGGGCTGGAGCATTGCAACTACCTTCAAGTATAAAGAGACTTACAGAATCGTTGTAAGCATGGCTTTATTTTTATTTATCTTTTCATTTCTGTCCTTTTTTACTTATGATTTCAATATTTTAGTTATGGACTTCTGACTTAGTACATTTCTTGTATGATTGATTACCTACATTTTTTTTATTCAAGTATGATTACCTACATAATCATTGATCAATTAATGATATTATAAATTAAAATCTGCTTAATAGACCTACTTTTCTGCTTGGAAGAGGAGATTTCAAAAGTTAATTGACAAGAACAACAAACTCTGTTATAATTCTAGTTTGAAACTTCAATCTTATCCATATGGTACAAACCTTTCTTTGTCTTTCTGACATGAATGACTTGGTGTCTTTGAAATTTGTATTAAAAGTATTTCTCATAGTCAAATTTTGAATCTTATCCATATGTTACTGTTAAGTCTATATGTTATACTCTTTCTTTTCTCTATTGTATGTTTTTGGACTTCCATTTACCGCTTACAAATAAACATCTTGAACTTAATCGATTAAAGAAGACAAGTTATCTTCACAGTCAATGAGAACTAACTCTTAAGCTAAGCAATCTTATTAAAATTCGGTATTATACTTGAACATATACCATGAATTGAAATGTGCTCATTTCTTGAGTTTCTATGATTGCAGACAGTTAAGGCTTGTAAAAGATATTTTATGGAAGTTTTTCAGAAGAAGATGGAGTAGAAGCCAAAGTTGAAAAATATAAAATTAATACAATGGAGGTGGTAAAAAAATGTAGCGAACTTCAAGTTACTAATATGAATGCAGCAACTAGCACACGAATCTGTTAAAATTTAAGGGTCTGTTGTGATATTATGTTATTGATATGAAATATGATTTCTTTAATTATAATGATCAGAATTAGACATTTTTCCCGTTTTGTTGACAAGTGAGAGCTGTCTTTCAGACCAAGAGAATCTTATTTTTTTTGGAAAAATATTTATGTACACCCATACAACTTATAAAAAATTCTTAATAAAAAATATTATATCAGATACATATAAATATCTCTCATTTCATTATAACCAAAATTAACATTGTCTTCGTCGAAATTTGAAAGGTATTACGGTTTTAGAAGATGTCAACAACAATCGAGATATATAAACCTTAGTTTTAATATTTCTTTTTTATAGAACTTTTCTATCAAGAACTATTTTCCCATTTTTTTTGAGTCGAGTTCCATTGCATAATCCATACAACATTAGTAGTACTCTCACCTTTACCTTCAACACATGATTTGAAAATTAGAGACATTAATTGTATTAAAAAATTATAGTGTATACACATCAATATCTAGATTTGTGAAGTGTGGCACATAAAAACTCATATGCTTTTTCTTCACTTGACATCATTGAGAGCATATGTTCTTTGATAGCATGAACAATATGATTCTTAAGGGCCAATATAGCTCTATCGTGGAAGTATGACAGATCCTTTATGTTAACTAAAAATGACGGCTATCTAGTATCGTCAATATAATTCAATGATCCTATTATAGATTTTCCTTTGGTTAGCGGCCATAGTAGATATTAGCTTGGTATGTTCTGCAGCCAAAATCTCTCTATCATAATTTAACTCATCATACATAAGTTTATTATGGATTTGAGAGCTCAATGATGTATCAGGTTGAGACATTGTGGGAAAATCACTCAAACTCATTATTATTATTATTATTATTATTATTATTATTATTATTATTATTATTATTATTATTCAATCTATGCTAACAAAAAATTTAAATCTCATCCTCTGTCAATTCGAGATATGCATTATGATAAATAAGTCTAAAATATCGAAAATTATAGAATTACTTGTTGTCTATGCAAGATTTCATCGCCCAAAATACTCCCATATTTTGTTCCAAACAAACTATGGTCTTGTCAATGTCCTATGTCAATAAGTTCGCAAAGAGTTTTCTCAAATAAATTTTTTTCGCCAACTCCTTAATTCTACAGCTGCATCAGTGTATTCCTTGTCATCATTTAGCAACCCCATATGAAAGCATGTCTACTTAAATGCTTTATACACACTATTGTTTGCTATTTTAATATCTTTAAAACTTTCAAGCCCTTTTACACAATTAAGCAAAATGTCCTCCAATAAAATTATCACCTGATGCATGAGGTGCAAAAGGAACCCTTCCGACTGTAAATACTTTTATGCAAGGACACCACTCCTTATTAGAATCCTTCTAGACAAAATTCAATGAAAAATGGTTTGTAAGAAAGATTTTTAACCTCTGCTTATTGAGGCAAAATATCTAATTATTATTTTGAAGATAATTAAATATTTAATAATATTGTTAATTATGATTCTAATCATATTTCTTATTTATTTGTATTTTTTAATGATTTATTTAAAGATAAGAAATCAAACACAAGCATACATCTTTATGCAAAAATAACATTGTCATCTTCAAAGCAATCAAGAAAGATTTTGTCATAATTATGCTCTATCAAGGTAAAAATTCACTTTGTAAAGTCCAAAGATTTTGGCAGAATATCTAAAAGGAATGTCAAAATGATTGGAGAATGTTCAAAAGAATATTATGGTTATCCTTTATTAAAGATTAAATCAAAATAAATCAGTTTGGGAAGTCTAACTGTACGTTAAGAATGTCAAATTCGTACATGGAGCTGTTGAGAATTAATGAACACTTAAACGACTCAAATTGAAAGCCCAATCGGTTAAAACATTCTCCAAATAATCTCAAGATTGACGTGCTATAAGCAATGACAAAAGAACAACAATACACTATATTAGCACTCTTACTACAAAAATCTATGCATGCCTCTGATCAAACACAATACCAACTAACATTTGATAGGCCATTCTCACACATATTCACGTTACCTTCATATTCAAGGCAATAATGTTCTAGGTTGATCAAGAGCGTTCTGGATAGTAATACAAACATGTGTTTAATGTGATCAAATCATATGTCACATTTGGCAAGTGTATCTAACAATTATATTCAACTTTATTTGAGTTCTCTAACTTCTCTTCATCTATAAAAGGAATATATTAGAAGATGAAGGCAACATTTTCATTTGCAATCAATCCACACTTATACACTTAAGATTAAGTTTTGAAGCTCTTCTCTTAAACAAAAACTCCAACTTTCTTTAATATATTTGTGGATCACTTTTACCAAGTTCTTGTTTTAATCAATCTCAAAGCAAAAATTGAGAAACCGTAAATCTCGTAAACTTTATATCATATACATAATTTTGTATCTCTTATGTTAGATTGAGTGTGATGTAAAAATCTTTTATGATATGAAAAGTATTTGTACAAATTCTTTATTGCTATGGTTGTAACAAAAGTCAAATCGAAATGAATTTTATGTTATGGTTGTAAAAATCTTTTAGGATATGAAAGGTACTTGTAAAAGGGATCAAATCACTTGCTATGGTTGTAAAAATCTTTTAGGATATGAAAGGTACTTGTAAAAATCTCCTAAAAATAAAGTTGACAAAAGTCAAGTCACTTGCTATGGTTGTAACAAGTTGGCCCCTACGAAGCCGAGTGTCCACTAAAAAAAAAAAACCAAGAAAGTTTCCCTACAAAAAAAAAAAAAAAATCTATGTTAGCCACCTGGAATGATTATGAAGAATCAAACAATGAGGATGATGAAGAAGTCAACATGTGCCTCATGGCAAATTCAGAAGATGATGTGGTATTAATTTCTAACCTTTGTCCTTTATGTGGAAAAATGGAGAAAAAAAATTGAGAATCTTTTATATGACTCAAACTTTTTTTCTCAAAAATGTGATTTATAAAAGAAAAAAAAAAACAACTTCAAAAAGAAAAAGGAAAAAAATAGAGAAAGCTCAAGCTATGAACGATGAATTCAGAAAAGTAATCCAAAACTTATAGGACTCTCACTTTAAAATGTCTGAATAACAAAAGACTTTAAATGAAACCACAAAGAACAAGTCTCCAAAACGTTCTGCAATTCAAAAGAAGAACATTCTGCTCAAAAAAAAAAAAGTTAAAGATCTTAAAAATGATTTAGCAATTTTATAAAGTCCACTAAAACGTTTCAAAAAATTATAGGATCAGTAGTAGAATTTTTTTAAAAAAGCTGAACTTGATTTTGACAAATCTTTAAAGCAAAACTTTATGAAAACTATTATGTAGCTGCAAAAAGAGAAGAAAAAAAATACAAAACCAAATGTTCTTACTTTAACAAGCTTGGACATCTTGATTCTACATGTGTTCACAATGAAGATAATATGAAAATCAAGACAAATTGTTTTCCAGAAAGAGAAGAACATTTAGGTCTCATATCATAATGTTCTCCAGGAAAAAAAAAAAAAAATTTACCTTACAAAGATTGATCATTTTGAAACGAACTACTATCTTAATAAAAAAAAAGTCATATTTACGGAAGATTTGTAAATAATGGAGGATTTGTAACTTTTGGAAATAATGATCAAGCACAAATTAAAGAAAAATGTATTTTAGGTAAAGGTAATTCTGCAACAATAACTGATGTTCAATATGTTTAAGGTTTAAAACATAACCTACTAAATGTAAGTCAGTTATGTGATAATGGTTTTCAAATTATTTTTAAAACCAAACATATGTGAAGTTAAGCAAACATCTTTCGAAAAAAACTTTTCTCTAGATCTGAAAAGAAAATTTTCTATGTGTTATATATCTAGAAGAATTATCTACTGAATCAAAGATTTATTTCCATTGATAAAGATAAATGGGTATGACATAAACATGATGAGCATGTAAGCATGAAAACTATCTCAATGTTATCCAAACTTGAACTTGTTTGTGGATTAACAAAGATTAGTTTTAACAAAGGTAAAACATGTGAAACGTGTGTTAAAGGAAAACAAGTCAAGATTAGATTTTATTCAAAAGACTATGTGTCAACTCAAGAACCTCTTGAACTACTTCACATTGATCTCTTTGGTTCTATTAAAACTAAAAGTTTGGGAGGAATGAAATATGACTTTGTAATTGTTGATTATTTTTCAAGATTCACATGGGTGTTATTTTTATAAAAAAAAAATCTTTTGAAGCATTTCAAACTTTTTGTAAACGAGTTCAAAACGAGAAAAACTCAAATATCATTTATGTAAGAAGCGGTCATAGAAGAGAATTTATAAATGATTCTTTTAAAAACTTATTTATTGAAAATGACATTTCTCACAATCTTTCATGTGCAAGAACTCCTTTACAAAATGGAATCGTTAAAAGAAAGAATAGAACTTTGCAAGAAATGGCTCAACTGTTTTTGAAGAATTTAATATTGAGAAATATTTTTGGATTGATGCAATCAACACTTCTTACTACATTCTTAATCGTGTTTCAATAAGAAAAATTCTCAACAAAATACCATATGGATTGTGGAAAAATAGAAATCCAAATATTTCATATTTTCATATTTTTGGTTGTTATTGTTATATTTTGAATGGCAAAGATAATTTAGGGAAGTTTGATGCAAAATCAGATAAAGTCGTCTTTCTAAGTTACTTCACTAATTCAAAAGGTTATAGAATCTATAATCTAAGAACAATAATTGTGGAAGTAAGCATGCATGTGTTATTTCATGAATTTGATGGTCTTGACATACAAAAGATTGATGATGAGGAAGAAGATCAATCTCAACAACATCAATATATTGTTCTTCAGAAAGATAAGATTCATTATCAATCTCCTATTCAAACACCTCCATGAAGTTGGGGAAATATAGAGGATCATCTACAAGATCAAATAATTGGAAACACATCTAGAAAAAGAGTTTCTTTCAAAGATGACAACAAAAACATCGCAATGATCTATCAAATAGAATCAAAATCTATCAAAGATGACTCATATGGTTAAGCAAATCAAGAAGAACTTCGTCAATTGAGAAAAACCAAGTCTGGACTCTTGTTCCAAATCCATAAACTTAAACTATCATTTGTACAAGATAGATATTCAAAAACAAATTGGATGAACATGGTAAGATAATTAGAAATAAAGTCAAACTTGTTGCTCAAGGTTACAATTGACAAGAAGATATTTACTATGATGAAACATTTCCTCAGTTGCAAGGTTAGAAGCAATAAGAATCCTTCTTGCATATGCATCTCATAAACTTATTAAAGTTTTTCAAATGGATTTTTAAAAGAAGAATTTTATGTTAATCAATCTCATGATTTTGAAGATAAAAAGAAACCAAATCATATTTTTAAACTCTCCAAAGCCATATATAGACATAAGCAAGGTCGTAGAGTTTGGTATGAAATGTTGATTTCATTTTTGATAAAAAAAATGGTATTTTAGAGAAAATATTGGACTACACTTTTTAGAAAGATTAATAAATCGGATTTATTGATAGTTTAAGTGCATGTTGATGATATTATTCTTGGTTCAACAAATGAAAAAATGTGTGAAATTTTTTAAATCTCATGCAAAGTGATTCAAAATTGTTTTTTAAAAATCAAGTTGAAGGCTTCTTTGTAAGTTATTCAATATCTTAATTTACTATGATAACACTTGAAGAATTAAATAAGTATTCAAGTTCAAAACACATTGAAATTAACCATCATTTCATTAGGGATCGATCATATGAATAAAAAAAGTGTTCAATTAATTTTTGTCAATACATAAAATCAACTTGCTAGCAGATTCACAAAATTTCTAGTAAAATATTGTTTAGATTTTATTAAAAAAAATTAAATATCATAAAAAATCCAAACATTTGTTGAGGCAAAATGTAACCAAAACATTCTTACCAAAACATTCTTGTTGTCAGAGAGAATGTTCTCCTTCAGTTAAATCAAATGTTTTCTTTCTCTCTCTTTGAAATATTCCTCATTTTTTTTCTCCATTTTATTTTTTTCAAATAGGAGTGTTGTTATTTTTTTTTAACCATCATTTAATAAAACGGTTATTCATTTTTTTTCTTTTGGATAAAAAATGGCTACTTTTTATCCTAGAATATCTCCTACGGTTGGCAAATATCTTCGTCAGTCAATGTGGAATTATGTCAAATTTAGAGCATCTCTAACGATAGCGAAATACATTATTCTGCTAGAAGTCACGTAAAATCGAATTTTTTGCGAGTTTACCATTTGATTTGTGTCAAGCTGTCGGCTGTCATCACAGATAAGTAAGGAACATTACTTTGATAATTTAATAATAATAAATTTATAATTGTTACCTTTTTTATTAATTTAATAATAATAATAGTAATAAATTTATGATCGTTATATTTTTTTTAGTAATTTATTATCGTTAATTTTTTTTTTAATTTTTATTAAGTCCCACAAATTTAATTTATATATTAATATTTAATTTTATTAAAACTTAAAATATTAATTTAAATATTTCAATTATCATTATAATACATTATTTTTATTTAAATTTAAAATAAAATTGTACTTTAATTTTTATAACAATAATAAAAATAAAAAATAAAAACTAACGATCTTAAATTAATAAAAAAAAATATAGCGATCATAAATTTATTATTATTTATAAATTAATAAAAAAAAGGTAATGATTAGAAATTTATTATTATTAAATTATCAAAGTATATTTGTGACATACCCGTAATGACAACTTGACACAAGATGAACTCGCCAAAAACTCAATTTTACTTAACGTGGCGCACAGACGTGTTTTGCTACAGTTGGAGATGCTCTTAATGAACCCATATTGAATTCACCGTAAAAAATAAATGAGTTGTTTCAAGATGATATGGTCCAGTCAATTTTATTTAATGAACTCATTGAGTTCATTATTGTAGATGTTCTGATTTAATTCAATGTTGGAATAGTACTAAGTTGTCGGGTACAAACAATACTTTCACAATTTATTAATAATAAATTTGGAATTGTTATTTTTTTTTATTAATTTACGACTATTTACTTTTTTTTTTAATTTATGACTGTTAGCTTTTTATTTTTTTTACCGTTAATTTGTATATAAAATACATTTTCTTATTAATTGGAACAATTATTTTTTT
>JBBPBT010000487.1:692606-727635 GCA_037974875.1 Cicer bijugum
TCATAAAAAAAAAAAAAAAAAAAAACTACCTGTTATAACTTAATAGAAAAGATGACGGTAATAAATTTATTATTATTACATTATAAAAATATCATTCATTTCTTTCTAACATGACCGTTATGAGAGTTTGAGACAACTCCCTCCATTGTGGCAACCGTTGGATCTACAATGGTGAACTCAACATGAATTCATTAAATAAAGTTTATCATGTCACATCATCTTGAAGAAACCAATTAATTTTTTACTCATATGGTTTAACTTTTAATAACTTTAATTCATAAATTACTATTTTATTTATATTTAATTTTATTACAACATAAATTATTAATTTAAATATTTTAATTAATATTATTATACATTGTTTTAATTTAAATATAAAATAAAAGCGAATTTAAATTTTTATAAATATTTTTTTTTGAAATAATAAGATAGAAAAATAAATAAAAAATGTTGTTAATAGAAGCTTACAAAAAAAATTTGTGTAATAAAAATTGTAAAACAAAATGGAAAAGTAAGAAGAACAAATACTTCCAATTAATAAGAAAATGTATTTCATATACAAATAAAAAAAAATAGCAGTCATAGATTAAGAAAAAATTAACTGTTATAAATTAATAAAAAACATAATAAACATAAATTTATTATTATTAAATTGTAAAAGTATTATTTTTTTTCAAACATACGACCGGTTGAGATATTTGTGAAAGTGTATATATTTAGTTTTTATTTTTTTAATGTTTTGCAATCAAATCCAACTCACCTTTACACCTTCCCCCACGCGTCTCTCTCACTCTTTCTTTTTCAAATCTGACATTTTTTTTCTTTCAACTTCTTAAAACACTATTTCTTATTCAAATGTTTTCTCTTAAAAAAGTCTCATCAATGAATGGAACAAAAACTTATGAGAAAAAGGCTTCAACCAAATTCAAATTTCAAACACCATTTCCACTTAGATTATCGTCTCCTTTTTACTGTAACACCTCAAATTTTATAATAAACAATTTTATACGTGTACTCAATTGATGCAATAACTATTTTTTATTTTAAGTTATTTATTTTATAAATAATTATCTTTAGATATTACTAATATTGTAATTGATTTTCTTTACTTTTATATATTTCCTATGACATGATGATTTTATAAATATTTGTTATGATTTGATAATTAATAAAAATTATTGATGTTATATTTATGTATTTTATCGTTTTGACTATTCTATAAAAATAGCAATATTTTTATGAGTTTATTTTGAAAAATGTTATAGTAATAATTATAATTACTATTTTGAATGAGAGAGTTTTAGTTATTAATATATTTTAAAATAAATAAATAACTAATGATAGATTAAATTGTATAAGACACGCTAACTTGTAGAAGCTGATTGGTATATGAAAGCATGGTATGATAACAAATCTTAAATATATATATATATATATATATATATATATATATATTAGCTTATTATTAGGTTTTGCTTATTGCTTTCCTATATGCCGCCTGCCAAAACAAAATCCTTGTTCCTTGCTTACTATAAAATAGTACTTGACTAAAGTAATAATAGCATCTTGCCGCTCCTTGGAGGAATTGAAGGAAAAATTGAAGAGATTGATACCGACGATTGATAATTGAAAGGAAAAAAAAAAAACAAATCTTCTCAGTTTTCATCCAAATTTCAGTAAGTTGTTTTATTCATTTAGCTAGTTAATTAAACACTCATTCTTAGATTTTTAACCATCCCAATTTTCCCTCAAATACCCGATTTTTCCGTTTATATAATTTGTTATTTTGCACTGTTCTCCTTCACCGTAAGTCCAAATTGAGTGAAGCCAACGTCAAAACGACCGTGTGAAAAGTGGCTATATTATCCACTGATTGGTTTTCTAATTTATGGTAATTTTCTCTGGCCGAATTTTGAATTTAGGTTTTTTAGTATCTTATAATTTATTTTGATGTTTACCCATAAACTGTCGAGTTAGATAGATTGAAGGACAAAAAGTCAAAGAACAAATATTGTTTGCTTTTGGAATCATAATCTTGTGTGAAAGCATCAAAATAAGGTAAGGGGTGATAGAGCATTTGAATTCATGAGTATAATATAATTTGAGATGAACGTAAAAACCGTATTTCCCAACAATACATTCGGGGCTCGCTACGTACGGCAGTAGCTCTTTGAGCGATAAACTAATTAATGTTAAAATATGAGAATTGTGAGATTAAAATATGGAATATAAAGATTTATAAGGTGTTGATTAATTTAACTTCGTTAAATGTGTGGTATTGAATATTATTGTGATGTTTGATTTATTTTTATTAAATGTGTGATATTTGATATTATTGTGACATTAGATGTTGAATAAATTTTATGTATATATTTGATTAGACGTGTTTATGTGATGTGATAATAAAAAGTGAATTTATTTTGATAAGTTTATGTGATTATGATGATGTATAATTAATAATACAATGTTATGAATTTGTGACAAGCCTATGTGATGTTGTACGTTTGATGATAGTGATGCTATAAATTTGTGATGAGTTTATGTGATGAGATATGATTAATGATAGTGATGTTGTGAATTTGTGATGAGAATATTGAAGTAATCCCATAGTTGGTGAAATAATTGTGATTTCAATTTGTGTTTGAGATGACTGTTCTTAATGGAGTATCATAGGTCAACGAGGGGAGAAAATAAATATTGAGAAATTGTGAAGTGCAGATGATTTTGTCATCATATAGGTAGGGCCTAACAAGCCTAGTGTTTATGGGGAAGTACAACTAAATGAGCCTGATCGTGGCGGTCTACTGTCGAGCCTTAAGGCAACACATGTTTACCTCGACTGTCACGTATATGTGTCTCGGGTTGAGTTGAGGGGATCTATGAGGACATGACCAATTTGAATTGTCTGTCCACCGAGATAGTGGCATAGTATCAAGCCTCCTAACCAAGTACTTCAGAGTTAGAATGGTACCACATTGTGAAGTAGAGTCTAAGCTCATGCATAACATTGCAATTTATTGTAATTTTTTGTTGTTATTAATATGTATCGTGTGTGGTGTTTCCTTTAGTGATTTTGACCTTTGAATGTGATATTTTCTTGATGGAATATTTGTGTAATGATATTTTCCTATTATGATTGTTTGCATGTTCTTCTTACTTGTATTATATTGTCATCATGATTTTGAAACTCACCTCCTTCGTTGTTTGTGTTTGACTAGTTGGGCCCTGCGTTTGCGAAATCGCAGTTATTAGAGGTTAATGAGTCTTGAAGTTTAAGTTTGGAAGGAACCCCACTCTGATAGGTGATATCAAGAATAAGGGTTTTAATTTGTATTTTACTTATTTAATTTGAATTGAATTTTTGTATGAAAACCTTAGAAGTACTAGTAAGTTTTTAGAATTAAATCAAGTAATTATACTTAAATTAAGCTTATCGAGATTGCACTATTTTAATGGATAAAATAAGCTTAAAGCGTTTTTATTTTTATTTTTTGAGAAACGTGATATCCTAAATTAAATATAAAATTTCTATTTTCTTGGAAATATATTTTTATTTATCCGCTACAAATTTTATAGGAATATGATATAAATTTGGGATTTAGGGTGTCACGCTCATCGCTCTACTTTTTCAGATTCATCATCTTTAGATAAAATCTTTTATGATTATCTCTCAACCTCATGATCATCTATCACATTCTCCCTAGCCAAAAGTTAAACTTGCCTTGTATCATAATCCAAACCATAATAGCCTCCACAACCCGTGACTATAAACGACTTGACACATCCTGTGCCATTTTTTTAATATAATAATAATAATTAATTAATAATAATAAATAAATAAAAAAAACGTAATAACCCCACTCATTCTCTCTCTTTCCATCTCACTTCCTCATTTTTCTCATTTCTTCTCTCTCTCCTTCTCCCTCTCCCTCTCGGCACACACCCCCTTCCCCCCATTTTCATTTTTTTTTCTTTTCTTTCATTCTTCTTCTTATTTCTCTCACTTAAAGCCACAATAAACCCATGGAAAGGGTATACATTCCCTAAGCAAGCTTCCTCATAATTTCCCAAGTTCTTGGATAAAATTTTTGGGTTAGGGTTTGTGTTCTAAGGAAGTAAAAGGGTACCCATCTCTTGAGAGTTGTGGATTGAGACTCATTGAGGTAAATGCACAACTCTAATCTTAGTATGAATTCATAGAAAAATGTTGATTTGAGTAAAAATCTTATTTTTGTGCTTAGGGTATATTTAAATGATTTTTAGGCTTTCCTAGAGCTAGTTAAACTTTAGAATAATTTTTCTAAAGTCTTGGAAATATTCTTGATGCTCAGATTTGTCCACTGAGATCATGCCGGCTACTTTGGAAGTTGTTGGGGAGCAAAGTTAGACGATTCTCCATAGCTGTGAGTTGACGACGATCATCGTCATATATTTTTATAGTGCTATTATTATTATTTTACTTGTTTTCTATATTAAAGTATTTATTCAAAATTTTGGGAAACACAACCTTTGAATTTTATCTTGATTTCGTCAATTATTTAATTTAACGGTCGTTGTTATATAATATGTTATTATTTTGGTTTACGTATGAGCTACATTATTTAAATCTTGAATTTGTTATGCGATTGAGTATGTTTTTCATGAATTACGATGAAATGATTTTTAATACGTGTTTTGGGAAATCGGTGTTATAATTATTAAATCGTTAACTGTGTTAGGTGTACCTAGTTACCACGTGTTGATTAAGGAAAGTTAACCGTTAGATGGAGCCGCCCCTACGAGAGAGGTCATCTGTAGGAGGAGAGGGCTATCAACGAGATGTAAGCTCCCTAATTGATACGTGATGATGCGTTGCGGAATTGAGAGGAGAGGGTCATCTGTTAGATGGAGCCGCCCCTAAGGGAAAGGTCACCCTTAGGAGGAAAGGGCTATCAATGAGATAAAGCCGCCTCTTGATTCTAAAAATTTGTATTGTTACTTGTTTGACTTTTATGGTGATTTAAAGGTTCATTTTGATTTTGTTTTGTTATCAACTGGATTTTTAATATTTGTGTCAAGCGATTAAACAGTTATTCGTGTATTTTGTGTTTCCCTTCTAATTGATGATGGTTGTTGTCTCCTCACTAAGCTTTTGTGACTTATCCTTTATGTTGCTTATTTTTTTCAGATTCGTAAGCAGTTGAGTAGGAGTCTAGTATTTGATTCAAGTCTCAACATAATTCTTTTTTGGTAGGCCTCTTTGATCGAGGACCCATTTTTGTAACATTTGTTGAGTCTATATAAATTGCAGCTATTTTGGAGTTTAGAAAGTCTATTTAGTTTGTTGGGAAGTGTATTAAGAAACTTGATTATGTTATGTGAATTGTGACTGGATTGAGAATTTGACAGGAATTTTATAAATTTGGAAATATTGAATTTACAGAGGATACTCTGTCGAAATTTCGAGTAAAAAGTATATATATATATATTTTGAAATGGTAGTGAATTGACAGGCTTGCCAGGCTAAGAGTATAGCTTGTGCGCCGAACACGACATTTAAATTTTGGGTCGTGACACGACTCCTCGTTTTCTATGACATGTTCTTCACCAAAGTCTTTAAGTACTTCAAATAACCTCTTAAGGGTGAGAAATCTATTTTCAAAATCTCCAAATTTACCTCCAAAAGCATCTCACACATGAAGAAAGAACCTATTTTCCACAAGTTGTGGATGAAACTTCACCATCACAAGAAACTCATTTGCCTACTTACGGCTTAGCAAAAAGAAGAAGATCAGAAAAAAGAAACGTGTTAAACCCAAATGCTCAAAACTTAAATATGAAAAACTTCCCATAACAATTTTGGTTATGCTTTATATCAATCTAAAGCAAGTCTTTTTTATAAGGAAATTCCAGCTGTTTGTGGAACTCCAACTATGAGCTCTCTACAAAATCCTATCTTATAAGGTCAATCATCTAGTCAAATCAATCATGGAAGGGTTTCACAAATGTCTCATATCTCCATCTCTCCTCAAGTGATTTCACTACGACAAAAATAGCATTTACAGCGCTTTTTTTAAGCCTTCTACAGCGCTTTTTCAAAAAAAAAAAAGCGCTGTGGATTCGAGCGCTGTAAAAGATACAACAGCGCTTATAAAAAGCGCTGTAAAAGGCACCTTTTATAACGTGCGCTTATTATGCACCTTTTACAGCACTTGTTATAAAAAGCGCTGTAAAAGGTATACCCATAATTCATATATTTGGGGTACCTTTTACAGCGCTTGTTATAACAAGCGCTGTAAAAGGCATACCCATAATTCATATATTTGGGGTACCTTTTACAGCGCTTTTTACAACAAGCGCTGTAAAAGGCATACCCATAATTCATATTTTGGTATGCCTTTTACAGCGCTTTCTATAACAAGCGCTGTAAAAGGCATATTTTGGTATGCCTTTTACAACGCTTTTTAGAAAAAGCGCTGTAATAGGTGTTATTTTTTTTTTATATATATATTTTAAAAGCGCCTTTTAGCCTTTTATGACATTTTTTTTATAAAGCGCTGTCTTTTATCTTTTTATCCAAAATTAGTTTGAACCAGTACGTTCACACAACACAACACAACCATAATCAGTAATGTATAACATATTCATATGCATGTACCCTGTAATTCACAACCAGAACCAGAAACAGAACCAGAACCAGAATCTGTTAAAACAAAACATGATACATATACCCTATAACACAGTAATTTACAACATAAGTAACTAAATTTACATTGAACCTAATTTACAACATATTCATATGCATGTTTATATATTGTCCTATGATCATATACATATAATAACTATGCACCATATAATATTCAGATCCCCTTGCACAACAGCATGCTATTTCCCAGAAAATCAAATAATTTTCATTTCAATCACATACTCACACCATTCCTCCTTTAATTCCATCAGATCTTGCTCAGAATATGATGGACTGGAATTTTCAAAGTACTGCAATATAAAAATTGAACATATTATATTAAGTTAGTATCAAATATATAGATAATTTATATATGAAAATCATATAATCAAAATACCGTACCGTTTTTGGGATAATAGTTTTATTCTTGTCAACAATCTCCTTCATGAATCTCAATACATAGTACCCACAATCGATGTTGTTTGTTTGACGAGGGCACTTTATTGGGATCCATGTAATATTATTAGACTTTTGCTTCGACACTATCGCACCTCTTTGAGATCGATAAACTTTTAAGGCACTATATAAATGAATAAATGTGATTATTTTAGCATGAACAAATACTTATTTATATATATGTGTAACAAAAATAAATGAATATTACTTACGTGTCGAACATAGTCTTTATTTCAGAGTGTTTGTTGTAATCGCCATGCACGGGATCCAAATAGTATATAACTTCAGAGACCGCATTGATTGCAAATAGCACCCAATGTGCCCTACAACAACAAAAAATTTGTTAAGCAATTTTGTTTATACACAACTAATAAATTAAATTCTCATCAATTAAAAAGATAAAATTACGTACCTTGAATTATATGGTGCGAAGAACAATTTTTCCTTTTCTTTATTTCCTAAAAACATATTCATAATGTATTTATTTACATTTTCTTGATCGTGTTTCCACATGGACAGCTTATGCGGAGACAAGAATGAGTATTTATTTGACAATTTCCGCATGCACACGAACTTCTCATGCAAAAACCTTCAATTAAAATTTTAAAGAAGATTAATTACCAATACATTTAATTAATTACCAATAAATGCAATTAAAAGTATTTTTTACCTTATGTACAAGCACATCACAGTAGCACTGAGCTCCTTATGTTCGAGAAGTTCGTATACGTGCTCCTTGTCGAACAATTCCTCATACTCATTTCCGAATATATCTTTATTTTATTTTACTTAGTGCCTTTTAAAGACTTGTCACACTTGGAGGGCCTCGGTTCGAATCTGAATTAAGTGAACTTCGTAAATTACATGAGCCTTTTACAGCGCTTGTTCACATAAGCGCTGTAAAAGGTCTCTTTAATTTATTTTTTAAAGGGCCTTTTACAGCGCTTGTTCACATAAGCGCTGTAAAAGTTCTCTTTATTTTATTTGAATTATGCATTTTACAGCGCTTGTAGAAAAAGCGCTGTAATAGGTAGTTAAATTCAATGAAAGCGCATGTATTTTACAGCGCTTGTAGAAAAAGCGCTGTAATAGGTAGTTCAAAAAATTGAAAGCGCATACATTTTACAGCGCTGTAAAATAATACGCGAAAGCGCTTCATTTTACAGCGCTTTTTTGACAAGCGCTGTAAAAGCCTTATAGCATTATGCGCAAACATTATAATACATACAATAGCGCTTCTATTACAGCACTTGTCAGACAAAGCGCTGTAAAAGGATCCGTTATTTTTAAAATATATTTTCAACAGCGCTTGATTTTAGCAAGCGCTGTAAAAGGGGCGCTGTAAAAGGCAATTTTTGGCGTAGTGTTTTGTCCTCTATTTTTGGTATTAACAAGTATTTTTCTAGTCTTGCTTTTGATTCATCTGGTCCTACTTTTCCTCAACAAAATATTCAATCTATTGTTGTTCGATATTGATACAACTTTTGCTACTTTTTAATCTTTTTGCACTTCTTTTATTCCCTCTCATGAGACACAAATTCCAGCTTCACAAAGTGCTTATGAAGATGCTTGTCTATAAAAAATGACAAATATCGAGAGGAATATCCAAGACAAGGAAGAACATCCCTAAGATCTTTACTGCTCTCCAACCATTATTCCTAGAAAAATCTATCAGGATAAAGATAATGCAATCTCAAGAGATTGGATCGTCAATGAAACTGCATCAAAGCTTGGTTTTAATCCTCCTCCTTCCTTTCGAGAACTGCCCAAGCCCTTCATTCCCTCCTCATCTGATGGTTCTTCACCATTATTATCCTAATGATTTGCTTTGTGTTTATTTCTTCCGACTTCTTTTTGTGTTGACAAAAGGGGAGAAGAATTAGATTTAGTTTTTGAGATATATTTTTTGAAAAAAATCCTTATGTAGTTCTCTATCATAATGTTATGTTATTTATTATTTTCTTTTTGAACCATATGTATAAATCATTATGATGTTTGGATTAATGAAAATGATATTTTACTTTAAAAATTATTGTCTACATATGATAATTAATGGTAAAATTTAGGGGGAGCTTTCAAACAAAAAAACTTTGCTTATTATCATGCTTAAATCAAAAACAAATTTCAAAATCTAGTTAATATGTTTGTCATCATAAAAAAATGAGATTGTTAAGGCAAAATCCTTAATTATTATTTTAAAGATAATCAAATATTTAATTAAATTGTTAATTATGATTTTGATCGTATTATCTATGAACATATTTTTTTCAGTGATTTATTTAAAGATACGAAGTCAAACACAAAGCATGCACCTTCGTGCAAAAATAATCTGGTTTTCTGCAAAGCCATCAAGAAATATTTGGTCATACTTGTTAGTGCAAAAGTAGTTTTGGCTACCATCTTCTAGTTACTTTTGACAATAACAAAAATAAACAAGTAAAGAACAATTATCTTATAACTATATTTGTTAAAGTGTGCAAATTAAGTTAGAAGATAAAGATTTATATTAATAACTATTTATTTTAAGGTAGTATAAATTATAAGTAAGTTAGAGATAATAATATGAGTGTTTCTAACATAATAATATTATCACCTAGTAAAAAAGTAATTATGTTTATTAAAGGTCAAGTCATAATATAACGATAAGAAGTATTGCATATGGATCTGACGATCTACAGTTCGAGTCAAAGCGATAAAGACAAAAGAAATACAAGTCAATGATTGTTACTCTGAAGACAAAAGAAAATAATGCTACAATGACTATCTTAACCCTCAGACTCAAAAATCAAAAGAATAAAGCTCTAAGTAAAGCCTATGATAAAGTCAATATTTTGATACAAGCTAGATCCTCTTATGAACAAAGAAAAGAGAATCTAGTAAACAAGTTCATATTAATTTTGAAGAAGCTATTGAAGTTGTATTTTACTCTAATGAATGTGCTCTAAAACGTACATATGGTGATTTTGTTAATGCAAGCAATGATTTGATTTAGTTTTGGCTCTGATAAGTGTATCAAACATTTGATTACTATGCCTTTTACAATAATAACAAGCAAGCGACCACCTATGATAAGTATGACAATGCTTTGTTACTATCGGATAATTGTGTGAAATATTTGATCGTCTAACTCTGATAAGTGTGACAAGAATTTCATCGTTTTGCTATGATAAAAAAGCCAACGCTTAAATATAAATTTTACACTATGATAAGAAGTCTATGCTCCAATGTCCTTTAATCATCATAATGGATTTTTTCTCTGGCTAAAGAAGTGCATGACATTCTATAATAGTGACATCCTCTAAGATCAGTCTTCTTAATTAAAGATACATGAAATCAATTATGAAGATATATATGGATATGACTTAAAGACTTGTTTGCCTTAAATGCTGATTTAAGATCTCCAACGGTAACATTCTTAAGGAACACTTTTCTCGGTATTTAAGAAGAAATCGATCAATCAATTAACAAGACGAGAAAAATGAAAAAGGCAAAGTGTTAAGAAGAAAATCTATAAAAGCTTAGAACACATGAAAATAAATCATAATAAAAGAATGAATGAAAAATTCTCTCAGTAGTGAGCTATTAGAATTGATGTAAATTATTCAAGTTGTTTGATACATTGGAGTTGACATAAGATTTCCAATGTAATATTCTCTCAATGAAATTTAGAATCCCATAAACAAACTTTGTGTCAATTCAGACACAAATTGTAACTGATGGTAATCTGCTCGTTAGTGGTAGTAAGTTTTCATCCATAAGAGGTATCTGAAGAGGTATCACTGATAGCGTTTCAGCAAGTGTACTGAATCGTTGCAAGTAATAATAAAACGGTAGTACCGAGTGTCGAACACAAGGATTGCGTTTTACTATTGAATTATATTTAATTACTAAAATTGAACAAAAGGTTCCCAAGTTGATTGAAATAATATTTGAAATTAACAACAATAATAAAATTGATCTTTTATAATGAGAAAAATGTCAGGGATGAGTTTCACTTCGAATCCAACCTTGGTGTCTAATTTGATCCTAGTTACTGAATTCCTTTATTGAATTATTACCGAATTCTCTTTATTTTCTTGCCCTAATGTCTTAGTGACAGAACCTTTAATTCCAAAGTAACCCCTAATTCCTTAGTAGATTTAAGATTAGAATTAAGCATTACCGTATAGAAATTCTTTTGTAAATTATTGCTTTGCAACTAATTTAATTGGTTCCATGACCTGCATCTATCCCTAGACTACAAATTCATGAATTTCTCATCTCAAGCATTTGTAAAGTCCACTTCCGTTTCAAAATACAAATCATAGAACATTTTAATGTTGATCAAACAATAAAAAGCATTAAGCACAGAGATGAGAAAAATAATTCAATAAACTCATTCATATAACTAGAAATCAAATCAGAAAAATAAGGGTTTCATCTGGTTACACTCATCCCTAACAAATAGGGTTTAGTTACTCATGGCAAAGATACAAAAGATAAGGATTAAAGAAGAATTACAAGAATGATTCATGGATGATTCTTGATAAAACTGCTTCAATGGCATTAGAAACGGCCGTCTTTGAGTTTCTATGCTAGGGCACAAGTCTCCCAACTTCCCCCGAGTCAAAAAGATCCCTAAAACAGTAAAAAAATAGCGTTTTTATGATTGCAGATGTGCGTCACGCGCTCCAGGCGCGCGTTGGCAGAGCTGAAATAGGTGAAATGCGCTCCAGGCGCGCTGGGCGCGCTCCAGGGGCGCAACATCTGTTGTCTGACGTATTTTGTATTTTTCTCATCTTTCACGTCTGAATTTGGTCCCGGTGTCTTCATGAAAGTTGTAGATAAGGATCGTGGCTTTCATTATCACTTGGAATGACACTAATTAGACATCTATAACTCCAGATATGGCTGAAATACTCCACATGTATCATGTTGATTTTTCACCAAAATTCAGCACTGCACTTAAAAACAAAACGCAATGTAAAATTATGAAAAACTCCTACTTAATCACTGAAATACAAGCATAACATATTAATAAATTCAAAGAACAAAAATAAACCGAATGTATCAAATAAATCCTTAATTTAACTGATGATTGAAGATAACTAAGACTAGAACAGTGGAAAATTATGCATATGATGAAGAGTTATCAATCACAATACTTATGAACCTCAATGGTAGGTCGCCAGAAATATGAATAAAGGTTCTAATGGTAACAACCTAGATTAGAGACTAGAGAAGAATACTCAAAGCCTGAAAAGCTAAATGAAACAATACTTGTATGCTATTGGTGAAATAGTGGATTAACTCCACGACTTTATTGAGGCAAAATTTCCCTATAAGAGTAGGACTAGATGTAGCAACAGTCTGTTGTGAACTAGTATAGAAATCTTAGTGTTCCTTCTCTCTCTTTCTATGTTATTTTAATCTAAGTTCTTTATGACTCAAATGTATTTTACTAAACTTGTTTAATAATAGTAAGTTAAATGATTTGATAAAGAACATCTTCTTTGTTAACCAATCAAAATATTTTTCTAAAATGTCAAAACACAATTCAAGCCAACCATATTTCCTTGTGTTTTTCAACACCTTCAATAATTTGTGATTTCATATTATGCTCGATTAAGACAAAAGTACAATTTGTAAAGTCCAAACATTTTGGAAGAATCTTCAAAAGGAATGTTAGAATGATTGGAGAATGTTCAAAAGAGCATTTTGGTTCTCCTTAATTAATGACAAAGTCAAAACACATCAGTTTGAGAAGTCCAACTATAAGTTAAAAATGTCAAATTCGCACATGAGACTCCTGAGAATTAGTGAACACTTAAATGAGTCAAATCGAAGACCCAATTGATCTAAACAACCTCTTCGTTGATCTCTTGATTTATCTCAAAATTAATGAGTTATAAACAAGGACAATGGTACATGGTACCAGCATTGTCACTAAATAAAGCTATGTTTGCCTCTAATCAAGCACAATGCCAACTTACATTTGACATGCCATTTTCACACTTATTCATGTTAACTTCAAATTCAAGGCAATAACATTTTTGGTAGATCGAGAACGATATGGATAGTAATACAAACATTTGTTTAACGTGATTAAATCATATCGAACATTTGGCAAGTGTGTTTAACATATATATTCAACTTTATTTGAGCTATCAAGCTTCTCTTTATTTATAAAAGGAAGACTAAAGCAATAGTTTCATTTGCAATCAAGCTTAAGTTTTGCAACTCTTTTTGTATAACAAAAACTTCAGTTCTCTTTAATATATTTGTGGATCACTCTTCTTGAGTTTTTGTTTTTATCAGTCTTAAACAAGAAATGAGACACCTTAGATCCCAAACACTTTTTTTTTATTATACACATCATTTTGTATCTCTTATGTTAGATTGAGTGTGTTGTAAAAATCTTTTTTGGACTAAAAGTGACTATAGAAATTCCTTTCAAGGTTGAAAGGTGAATGTTGTAATTGATCAAGGTGTGACCAATAAAGATAGTGCAAAGTAGAATGTTCTGGTGTTGAACAAATTACCAGAAAATCTCACAGATTGTGAGGATTGGATATAGCCCACATTGGTGAATTAGAATACATCTTTGTGTGATCTCCTTATGTCTTCTCTATATTTATTTTGCACTCAGTAATCACATTCCAGTTGCTTATTTAAAGGCAAGATTTAAAAATTTAAAAAGGGATTACAATTCAATTCAAACTCTTTTTTTGTGATTGATATTGCTACTTCAGATATTTTTTTATTACCTTCCATCCATGCCAAAAACTTAGTTCTTTGGTTTATTCACCACTTCATTAATTGGATCATTATTATCGAATACAACACATTGTTATTTTTCCAATTGAAATGTCAAACGTTCAACTAACGGTTCTCTGTAATTAATATCAAAACTAAAAATCTTCTATGATGACAAATATTTACGATCATAATGCATCTTAATTGGATGTGGTGACACTACTACATAATATTATTGTAAGACGATCATTTCCTATGTTAACATATTCAAAAGCTATTATCTATTGTATGGTACCACAAACTTGTTATATAAATAAATTTTCTATCATCTATTGTTATATAGATTGGATATCCATTTGCATCAATAGTTGAAGTTGGCACAACTTTCTTCCAGAAATACTTAGTACATTTTATGTTTTGCATGCAAGGATAATTTTTATTTTTGTGCATCACATGGACCATGAATCATAAGCAATGACACAATTTGAAATAATTATGGATCAACGTTCTTATTAGGAATCTCAACAAATATTGTTTATCTAACTCGTTGGGGATGAAAACATCTAAATTCAGGATACATAACTACGAAGATGTGAACAACTAGCTGTCCACATTTATTAAATTCAATTGTGTATATCAATGGAAATGAAAATTAAAAAATACATTAAAATATATATATATATATATATAAAAGGTAGGTTGTACCTTGAATCATTTTTTTGACAAACCATCCGATATTGTTGGCAATATGGATTACAATCATCAACAACATCTTTTATAACTTTGATCATAGATTCTTTAAAGTAACGACTCATTGTCTTCCATCCTAAATATAAAATTGTAAGTTGATGTCACTTAATTATATTAAACCAATTAACATACTATGGAATGATCTTATGTTCTCAAGAATTTTTTTGCTTCTTTTATCCTGTTTGTGAAACATCGTGCAAAGATTGTGGTAGTTTGAAGTACTTGGAAAGTGTAATTCTACCTTGGGAACAACACATTGAAGATTTTGGATTGAAAGCATTGTAGTGCTTTTGAACTCTTTCTTCAAACCACATCATTTCCCAAAATATTGACATATGAATTTTGGTTCTTCAATGTCCAAGTAGTGCTCGCTTGGTACTTCTTTTTCCCCTTCAAAAATGCATATAGTACATTAAATTATAAGCAAATCAAAATTTATCGTGGAAATATTTTTTACGTATACATTACAATGCTACCAAATGTATGAACCATGACTTGTGTGCATGGGTCAACAAAGATTCTGATGTTTGATTTATGTCACTTTTCATATGGTCTAGTTCACCTTAATGATGATAGTTAGATATGGTCTTATGGTTCTATTCCATATATAAGCTTCACATGATTCAGAGCATACATTTAAATAAACTCACACAGTGTAATTATTAGCTTGATGAATATTATATGATAATTAACTCAAAAGTTATCATTGTCCTCTAATCCCACTATTCTATACTTTGGTGTAGTTTTACCTACTCGTGCATGCTCATGTAAGTGTTGAGTTCTTGATGCATGTGATAATAGCATTTTTTTTTTTAATCATGTATTCAAGCTTCATGTATAGCAAATTTGTAATTAGTCTTTGCATTCATGTGTTCAAGTTATAATTAAGCAATTTGTAGTCATTTTCAAGCTCAAGTTCGCCAAGTTGATCAAAAACAGCTAAGGGATCCTTCTTTTCACTTATCCTTTCATATTTTTCCTTTTTCTATTTTAGAATTTTTGTTGAAGTTGAATTGTTGAGAGTCTATGGTTTAATTGCTGTTCCCATGTTTTCTCAATTTTATTTCTTGGTAATTCACATGGTTTACATTCAAATTTTCATTTTTTTTTTTAATTATGCCTTGTAAATTAGAATGAAAAAGTATGATGTATTGATTTATCCATATTAGAGATTCTATTTATACTTGTTTTTATCTCTTTTTTAGGCGGCTTATTTTTCCACCGCTCGAGTGCCTGTAGGATTGAGTAATTCGGAGATTTATTTTGAAAAAAATAAAATACTTCAGAATTGACTTATTTGAATGTGTTAATTAAGGGTTTTTGAGAGGCGTGAGAAACTATGCTTTTGAAAATATTAAATTTATTTTGTAAATTAAGCGTTTATGGTTTAGGGTTATGGATAAAATTTGTGTTGTGGAATAAAAAAAAAAACTGAAAGTGGAGGACAAGGTGTAGTGTTGTTGCCGATAGAGAAATGGTTAAGTGGGAAAATGAAGGCGGGTGAGGTTGGTCTCTTAGCTTTATTTGTGTGGGTTTATTTATTCATTTTGTTAAAAAATAATAATAAAATGAAATGGTGTGTTTCAGTCAAATAAAATGTTTATTGGTCGTATTTGGAGTTTAAAGTTGAATTTAGTTGATAACACTAGTTACAAATAAGCTTTTTATGCTTATCATTTCTATCTTTTTTCAATTATGGTTTCAAAATTGTAGCTATAGATTTCATAATTACTCCATTTGTTGC
This sequence comes from Cicer bijugum, assembly GCA_037974875.1. Taxonomy (NCBI): domain Eukaryota; kingdom Viridiplantae; phylum Streptophyta; class Magnoliopsida; order Fabales; family Fabaceae; genus Cicer; species Cicer bijugum. Next base: position 708,956 of record JBBPBT010000487.1, read on the forward strand.
TAAATAATTTTTGTATTTGACTATTTTACACTGATTATAAAAATATGATAAATGAAGAAGAGAAAATAGTATCTTTATCAAATTATTTTTATTAATTATTAATGTATTTCAAATATCATAAATTCAAAGTAGAAAAATAATAAATTGAGAGTCATGTATACATGGGCGGAGCTTCCTTGTGATTAAGGGGGGCCGCGGCCACCACAAAAAAAAAAGTTATAGGTACAATGACAAAAAAATGTCCTTCTTAAAATTAAAAAATTACAACCATACTTAAACCTAATTTAGTTTTCTCTTTCTTCTTCTCTCTTTCATCCAGCCTTCCTCTCTCCCTCTCTCCCTTTTGCTTACAAGTTCAAGTCTTCCTCTCTCCCTCCTCCATAATCAGATTCACGAATCAAGACAAACGTGCGGTCGTCTCTCTACGACCACCCCAAATTTTTCAGTCAAGCTCCGCCACTACATGTATATAGTATTAATTAGAGGGCACATTTGAAGAAAAGAAATTTAAATTGCACTAGAAGTTAAAAATGACGTTCTTTGACAATATTGTGTGCAAATATGAGAATTATTGTGGAACATAGAGTAATGTTTTTTTAAAAGTTCTTGTATGTTACCTACATAATCATTGATATATTAATGGTAGTTTAAATGAAAATATGCTTAATGGACCTCGGTATAGGGGAATTTCAAAAGTTAACTGACAAGAATAATAAATCTTGTGTTATCCAAATGGCACAATCTTCTTTCTGACATGAATCACTATGTGTTTCAAAATTTGTATTGAAATTATTTTTCATAGCTCTTTCTTTTCTCTATTATGTTTTTAGAATTTCAATTTCCACTATAAAATTTGATATGCTGAACTTAATCTATTAAAGTAGATAAAATAACTTCATAGTTAAAGAAAACTTGCAACTTTAAGATATTCAACAATTTGCCCCAATTTTGTCTTTGAGTTTACATACCCGTAAAAAAACGAGTTCATATTTTTCGATTCGCTATGTAATTGACATTCCAACCCAAATGTAGTTGACATTCCAACCCAAAATGGGTCTCTCACATACACATAAATCTAATGAGAATTGTACCAGGCACCCCCCAATCTGACCTGCCACCCTCCAATTTTTTTTAAAGACCATTATACTCTCTTTAAAAAAGTAAAAAACCAAAACAAAATTACCATTTTAATTTTAGACTCCACTTTCGAAAATTTAGAAAAACAAATGTAGGATTCGAAAGTTTCAAACTTTCGAAACGCATTTCATCAGTAAGTTTCTCGAAACTTTTGTTTTTTTAAAACCTTCGAAATGTAATTTCTTTCAAAAAAAATACACATTTTCGAAAGTTTAGTTGCATTTCAAAGTTTCGAAGTAAAACATAAACTCAAATATTTGGCCTTGTACTAAACTTTCGGAGAAAAACTATGCCTCGAAAATTTGACCTTGAACCAAAGTTTCGAAATGGCCTTGCACTAAAGGTTCGAAAGTTTGGCCTTGCAGTAAAGTTTCGAAGCCTCGAAAATTTGGCATTGCACTAAACTTTCGAAATGAAATATGTAGTTCGAGAGTTTCATTTTTTCACAAAGTTTCGAAATCGGCCTTGCACTAAAGTTTCGAAAGTTTGATTTTGCAGGAAAGTTTCGAAGCCTCGAATATTTGGCATTGCACAAAACTTTCGAAATGAAATATATGCTTCGAAAGTTTCTTTTTTTTCACAAAGTTTCGAAATTGTTGTTCGAATGATTAGAAGTTTCGAAATTAATTTTCGAATATTTACAATAATTGAAATTTTCGAAAATGTTATAAGTTAATATTATGTTATAATTCAATATTATATAAAATTCATGTTATAAGTCAATATTTATGTTATAATATTATTTTTAATCAAATTTGTTACTAATTTTGAAATTAGGTATGAGAAGAGTTAATGTTTCTGCTTCAAAAAATGTTATAGATTCTACAGAAAAATTCATCACTGATCAGGGATTATTATTACTACTGATGATTCATCACTGATTAAATTTTCATTATAGCGATATAGTTAATGTTTTATTTGAAATATATTTTGTAGGTATTTTCTTGTCGAGAAGATGTATTTGAATGGACAAAAACCATTGGAATACAAAATGAAATTTTAATTGTTACCATTCGATCAGATAAAGCAACCGGAATTAGGGGAAGAAAAGACAAATTAATTTTGGGATGCGAAAGAGGTGGAAGATATAAATCAGAATCAAAATCATCGGTAACTTGCTCTCATAAGGAAAACTGTCCATTTACTCTCAGATGTGTACCATTATGTGGCGGTGAAGGATGGAAAATTAGTGTTCGTTGTGAGACACACAATCATGAATTACTTGATACTGTAATCGGTCATTCTTATTTGGGACGTTTAGACGAAGAAGAGAGGAAATTTGTCAATGATATGACAAAGTATAAGCTTGCACCCAGATTCATTCTAAATGCTTTGAAAGTGAGAAATGAAGCCAATGTCACTATTCCCAGTCAAATATATAAAGCAAGGAGTACTTATCGATCATCATTGAGAGGTTCGAACACATAAATGCAACATCTGTTGAAGTTAATACAAGAAGAAAATTATGTGCATTGGACAAGAAGACGGGAAAATTCTGATATTTTGAGAGATATTTTTTGGACGCATCTTGATTGTATAAAGTTGTTAAACACATTTCATTTTGTTTTGATATGTGATAGCACATACAAAACAAACAGATATCGGTTACCATTAATTGAAATAGTCGGTGTCACATCTACTAGTTTAACATTTTCAGTTGGGTTTGCTTATTTGGAACAAGAGCGACAAGATAACTTCATTTGGGCATTTGAAAAGGTACGAATGTTGTTCAAATCTGAGTCTTTGATTTCTGAAGTTATTGTGACTGATAGAGATCTTGTCATGATGAATGCGATTAGTGTTGTGTTTCCTAATTCAATACATTTGCTATGTTGTTTTCATATTGAAATGTTGGGGCAAAATGCAAACAATATGTCAAAAAGGATAGACAAGAAGAAGTAATGGATTTCTGGAAAAATATTGTCTATTCGACTAGTGTGGAAGAGTATGATCATCATTTGCAACACTTTGAGCTATTGTGTGTCGATATTTTTCTTTTTGTTGATTATGTCAAAGATTCATGGTTAACACCTTACAAAGAAAGGTTTGTCAAGGTTTGGACCAATAGAGTGATGCATTTGGGGAACACAACATCTAACAGGTATTTTTAAAATATGATTTGTGTTGTTTTAGCAAACATGATTTACTAGTTTATGTGATTTGTTTTAATTTGTGTTATTTAATTAATTTGTAGAGTTGAGTCTGCTCATTGGAGATTGAAAAATATGCTTCAAACTAGTTTTGGTGATTTGTGTAAAAGTTGGGATGCAGTGAATATGATGTTGAAGAACCAAATATGTATCATTCAATCTTCTTTTCAGAAAACCATCAAGGACGTTGAGCACGGGTATAATTTACTATTTTTTCAAAATCTACATCATTGTGTATCAAGAAAATGTATGAAAAAAATTTATAAACAGTTGGAAAGGGTGAAGATTGTAGGTACTAATTAAACAGAATGTAGTTGTTCAATTAGAACAACTCATGGATTACCATGTGCTTGTGAGTTGGCTATGTTGCAGATATAAGGTAATGTTACCCCTTTAGGTAGCATTCATGATTTTTGGAAACAGTTAATTGCACATGAATTAGAGGATGAAGAATCTTTATCAGATTATGACTTTTTTGAAGAGTTGGAAGCAATGAAAGCGTACATGAAGAAACACGATATTATAAGTCAAAGGATATTCAAGGCAAAGGTGCGTGAATTTGTATTTCCATATACCACATCAATACTTGCACCACCAGAGAAAGTGAGAACCAAAGGAGCTAGTAAAAAGAAAAAAGAATTTGATACTCCTCGTGATCCTTCATATTGGAAGTATATTGATCCCTCTCAAGAATCTGCAAATGCAATGCAACCATCTCAATCATCTCAACGTTCTGCAAGGCAACAATCTCAATCATCTCAACATTCTGCAAGACAATATTTTAAGACACAATTTCCTACTTATATACAACCGTATATTGATGAGATAGTAGATGTTGTGGCTGATGGAAATTGTGGGTTTCGTGCAATTGCAGCATTGCTAGGTTGGACCGAAGAATCTTGGGCTTTAGTTCGATCACAATTGGATAAAGAGATTGGTCTACATAAAGATGTTTATTCTAATGTTTTTGATGACAATGTTGAATCAGTGCGCAACTCATTGAAAATATCAAAATTGGGTGCTCAAGGAAAAGATAAGTGGATGTCGTTACCTGACTTGGGTTACATGATAGCAACACTATATAATGTCATATTGGTGTCGTTGTCTCGTAATCTGAATATGACATTTTTCCCGCTAAACAAATCACCATCAAAAGAGACTTTTGTTCACTCTTTACTAGCAATTGGATTTGTTAACGAGAATCATTGGGTACAGGTAAAATTAATTTTGTTTATCAAATTAATATTAAAAAAATTATTATTTGGATAAAATTTATGCTTAATGTTTTTTAACATGTTTTATTTAGATCAAATTGAAGTGTGATTGTCCTTTACCACCTACGTCACAAAAATGGAAAGACTTTTGTAGTGACACAGCAAAGACTTGGGAAGTAGTTTATGCAACACGTATGAAACATTGGGAACGCATCGATCCATCATTTATCAGATCATTGTGTATTTCATTAAATGAAAATTAGAATATATTGTATTTAATTTATCAGATCATTGTGTATTTCATCGTGTATCATTTTCATCATGTATTTCATCGTGTATCATTATGAATTAACTTAACAAAATATCAAATTACACATAATATCTCAAATTACATTACATAACACATAATATCTCAAATTACACATAATATCACATAACACATAATATCTCATATTACATTACATAGCACATAATATCTCAAACTACGTCATCGTACAAAAGACTTAACTCACTTAAAATCTCATGAATTTCACTAAATGGACGAACCAAATTTATGGCTCTACGTACAAGCTCAGCTGCTCTACGATCTCGGTCAGAAGATGATGGACCAGCATGTGCAGAAGATGATGGACCAACATGTGCAGCAGATTATGGACCAGCATGTGCAGGAGATGATGTACCCCCATGTGCAGTAGACGGAGGGATGATTAAAGGATGTGTAACACTCATATACCATGCATAATAGTCTGTAGTGACCTCTCTAGGAAAACTCACAACATGATATAATCTTCGAAACGCTGATACAGATGATTGCATAGTAGTCTGTCACACCCAATCTATACTATTCAGCCTCGGAGGAACATCAGGAGGAATGCACTGAATACGACCAAATTGTCGAAGACATCGCTCTGGCAAATATGGTACTGAGAGTCCACCAAATCAAAGATAACCAGAGAACATCGAAAGCGATTCAAATGGATGATTAGCTCGATCATCATCATATGGTGTAAAGACTACATCATCAAGCATCAATGCATCAAGTCTCTGGCGATAGGTCACTAATCCACCTTCAACCGCATGTTTTGCATTCCACTTACATGCTCTTGGAAGATGTGCAGGATCATCACCTCTATTGCCCCGCTTACAAATCCTAGAGAAGTGTTCGTAAATCTAGCACTGCAACATTCATAACATAATAAATAATCAGTAAAATACATACTTTTTTAAATAATACAACTTAATAAATAAAATAATTAAATAATAGGATATACCAGTAATAAAGTCATGTAACCTCCCAACTGTCGGGTGTCGTGGATAGCCCCATCTCCCAGGTTGTCATAAAGGAAAACCAATGTCGCAGTAGCCCATGAATAGTCTCGACAACGATCCAAATCAATAAATAAACTGATGTATTTTGCCTCCACACGCGTATGTGTTTTATCGGCGAAAATTGTGCTGCCAACTAAATACAATAGATACGTTCTAGCCGCACATTCAAACTGATTAGTTTGAATGAGACGAATATATAAATCACGTAACCATTGCAATCTATATTGGGCACATTTATTATAATTAATCTCAGCTAGAGATTCTTCCCATGTTGCACCTAAGTACTCATGTGCAGCTTTTGCATCATTGTTAGTGTTCATATTCACAGGTGCACTAAAAAATTTACCATGGGGTGAAATATGAAGGAGAGTTGCAACGTCGTCTAAAGTAATAGTCATCTCTCCAATTGGCAAATGAAATGAGCTGGTCTCCCTGTGCCATCTTTCAACAAATGCGGAGATCAGACCAGCATCAACTATAGCGAGGTAAGCTGAAGATAGATGTAGCAGCCCAGATTCCCGAATCCAATGCTCTACAGGATATGGCACAGGTACTTCGACAAACTTCTTCAACTTCAGGCCATGAGTAATTACTTTTAACATTCCACGAACCTGCGAGTAATTACATAAACTTAAATTAAATACATATATTTAAATAAATAATTACTTAAATAAACTTACAGAAATAATTAAACAATTAAACATATAAACTTAATTAATTAACTATATAAACTAAATTAAATAATTTAATTAATAAATTTAATTAAACAATTAATTAAATAAACTAAATTAAATAATTGAATTAATAAATTTAATAACTTAATTAATTATATAAACTTAAATTAAATACATTGAATTAATAATTGAATAAATATATTTAATTAAACATTTAACTATATAAACTAAATTAAATAATCATAAATTATTAATTGAATAAATACTTTTAAATAAACAATTAAATAAATATATTTAAATTAATAAATTGAAATATACCTCTCCTTCCCATAGCCTCCGAGCCACGTGGTGTTCATATTGTATCAACAATTGTGTCATCATCGGTCCTCTAGGAAATCTAGCATGTGCAGCAGCATCATCAGCATGTTCCATCTGAGGCTCATGGACATCCTCCTCCATCTGAGGCTGAGGCTCATGGACATTCTCCACCATCTGAGGCTCAGGGACATCCTCCTCCATATGTGCATGGGCAGTAGACTCGACGACATCATCATGGATGTCTTGTCTTTGACGACGTTGCCTAATTGGACGATTTGCTTCGTTTCGTCGTCTATTTGATGTTGTTGGTGGAATTCTCTCTGCACTATCTCCTCTATCACCACCTATAATAAATATTAAAAATATTATAAAAGACAAATAAATAATATAATAAAAGGCAACAAAAATATATTATTTAATATATAATTATTTAAATCTAATCATATATATTATATAAATATAAGCTATTAAATTCAACTGATTAAAAATTTAATTTTTAATCAAATCACCTTTATCACCACCTATAATGTTGCGAATAATTTGACCAAATGCACCTCTCATCCTAGGCACTGCAACATATCAATATATAAATATTTTAAAAAAAACATTATAATAAAGGCAACAAAAAAAAATGCAAAAATAAATGCAACAAATAAATAATATAATAAAGGCAAAAAAAAAGGCAAAAAACAAGGCAAAGAAAAATGCAATAAATAAATAATGTTAAACCCTAATACAGGCAAAATAAAAAAGTTTCAAAAGTTTCCTCCTTCCCTTTCGAAAGTTTCAAGCCCAGTTTCGAAAGTTTCCTTCCCATTTTGAAAGTTTCCTTCCCATTTCGAAAGTTTCCTTCTCATTTCGAAAATTTCCATCTCCTTCGAAAGTTTTCTGGGTTTCAAAACTTTCGAAATCTTCGAGCTTCACTTCGAACCTTTCAAGATGATGGAAACTTTCGAGGTTCTATGTGTTATAGGTTTAAAACTTTCGAGGTTCACATGAAACTTTCGAAGGTTTGCTGGGTTTCGAAAGTTTGAAAACAATGGCAAAGTTTCGAACATTTCCTTACTTTTGAATTTCGAAGGTTTTAATTTTTCGAGTGGTCCATAATCGAATTTTTTAAACTTTCGAATGAATCAGTGAAAAATGAATGTAAAACTTTTTTTGGGTTTTTATAGAGGTAATTGAGGGCAAAATAATCTTTTACTCATGGCTGGGGGGTGGCAGGTCAGATTGGGGGGTGGCAGGTCAGATTGGGGGGGTGTCTGGTACAATTCTCAAATCCAATTATCTCATTCCTTAAATAGGCCCTTCAACCATTCATTATCTTGTACACAATAATATCTAATCATTTTTTCTGCATGTAGTACCTCAATTTTGTCCGACTAATTAAAAATAAGTAATAATATGTTTATAATTATTATTATTATTATTATTATTATTATTATTATTATTATTAAGTTTAAAATGATCGTTTTATAAATCTGATCCAATTTTGAGTCAATATTTACGTGCATTTTCATTACCTTACATTTTTTCTCTGCTAACAATTTCAAACAACTTTCTGCATGCAACATTGTCCCATTCCCCTATTTAATTTTTTTTTTAACCAAATAAGGTTATTATTTTTACTATTTATACTGTCAACAAAAAGATAAGCCACTTTTTTCCTTAATTATATGAAATTGCTTCATTTTTACTACAAAACAATCAAAAAATCATAACTCAAATTTATCTCATGAACACACACATTTATCATTTAAGCATTTAAATTGAGAACAAAAATCACCAAAGAAGAAAGAGTTTTTTTGTATCCAAGATAAAAAATAAATATAAAAGATAGAGAGAGTGACGAGTAAAAAAGAAACAAGACATTAAAGAAAAAAAAAAGAAATACAAAGATATTTTAATATTAATATTTTGTACGTATAATTTATTTTTGTTATTGCTATTACATATTATATATACAATACAAACATATCACTAAAAAAACTATGTTTATGGTCTTTAATTCTTGTGTTGTAAATTTTTTTTTCTACTTCTTCAATTTTCAATATTAGAAAATATAAATTCAAAATAAATAAATAAAATCTATAATGTCATAGAAAAATCAAAATAAATCAAAAGGAAAACAAATAAGAAGTAAAATAAATTAAAAAGAGAAAGATGGAGAGCCGCCACAACCATTGCCAATGCCGCCGTCATCACTATCCCACTACTCTTTCCTTTTTTTTTTCTCTCCTTTTTTTCGAGTTATTTGTATTAGTTGTACTAAAAAAAGTTTGGTATTTTTTATGTAGCTAAGTTTTTGGTATTTTTTTTTTCTTTCTTTTGATAAGTCCAACACTTTTTTTAATCTTAATCAAACCTTTATATTTTTAAAATAAATATTAAATTTAATCAATTTCTAATAAATATCAACTCTTATGAAAAAATAAATAATTTTTTTATTAAAAATTAACTATATTGATATCTTTTTAATTTATGAGTTGTCTGAACACAAGTTGTATCACTTAGTGTTTTTTTATAACCGTAATTTTAAAATCGAAAATAATATAAAATATCTTTAAAATAATTAATTAGATGAGACATTTTTTTACTCCTTGAGTTTTTGAAACATGAGTTGTGCAACTTGATAGTCCTAAAACTTGCATTTCAAAATAATTATTCAAATCAAACAAACTTATTTTTTTCATCAAAAAAACTTTTTATTAACAACAAAACAAATTTTCTTTAAAAATAATAAACACATTCGTATTCTCTATCCAACGAGAGATACATAGGAGCAAAATCGCACTCTTGTCAAACATAATAATAATTTTTTTCTTTATATTTAAAATACACTTTTATGTCTATATTATTTTAAAAAAAATATATTATATTTGCATTTAAAAAAGGATAAATAAATTTATATAAATTAACATTAATTTTGCACAATCAATTATAGGCAACCATATTTTAACAGATGTCGGAGGGTTTTAATATCTTTCCTACGTATAATTGACTCACAAACTCAAAATTTATTTTCAAATACCATTTTTTTCTCTGTTTTTTAAGAGTTTTCCCAATTTTAAAATAAAATTTAGTGGCAACTCCATTGAATTCGAGAAACATTCAAAATTTTAGGTCGCGACAGCTTGCGACTTTACCGAGGGACTTTAGAGAGTCAAATCTAACATAATTAATTGTGCAAATTTTTTAGCTTTTCTATATTATTTTTTTTCATATTGTTGAAGTTATTGAATTATGCTTATCTCACACCATATACGTTTACTAAGACATACACTTACGAGTGAAAACTTATACCCGAGTTTGAGCATAACTTAAGTTTAGTTTCAAGATTTTATAGTGGTAGCCTTCTGGATGTACATCCTATTTGATTAACATGAAAATGTCACCTAGAGTTTGATCATGTTGAGGGTATTGTCACGCCAAAAAGTTTACCTATTATTGTTGGCAATATTCTAAAATAAGATTATTGACTCTAGGAACCACATTTAGAATCATAGAGCCATCATTGTGAGGGTTTCACTGAACAAACCAATAAATCATTTCATCGTAACAATATTCATATAGGTCACTAGAAAAAAATACATTGTACGTTCATTCAAAACTATTATATATATATATATTCACAACAATAATTCTACATAGTTGCATTCATATCTCATGACACTAATTCTTTCTCTAAATGAAAAAATAAAATATAATGATATTTTGCATAAATTTTCAGGATTGTTGGTGAATGATGAGGACCTTATTCACGTGTTGAATTAAGTGGATAATGGGATTGGAAAAAAGAAAAACTTTGCTTTTAAAGTTCAAGCAACCTGATTTAAAAAGTTTAAGAGACATCAACAATCAAATGAAAACAATACAACATGAGAGTTTCTTTAATAAATATGGGAAGATCCTAAACATTTCGGCAGTAAATGTGCAAACAAGGGCCCTCATGACACTTATTCAATATTACAATAATCTTTTAAGATGTTTCACCCTTCAAGACTTTCAGTTGACCCCAACATTGAAAAAATTCAAACGAATATTGAGTTACTCCTTAGAGAAAGAAAATTCTTATCAATATACTTGACAACCCCCAAATCTGAGCACAATTCATGAAAGTTGACAAGTAATAAAGAGTGAAAATGAGTTATTCATAGTTTTTCAAAAAAATATATAGAGCAAAAGGCACCATATTTAATCATTAAAAAAGAATGAGATACTTTTATAGATATTTTGGCTCTCATTATTTATAATATTGTTTTATCCTCAAACCTTTATAATTTTGTAGATTTTGTTGTCTTCAGTGTCTACCCGACTTTTAACAAACAAAAAAAAAATTAGTTATTGCGGTTTTTGCTGATGTATACTACTATATGTGTATGTGACACGAGAAGAAAGGGAGAATAATTTTGTGTTGTCTTCCAATATTGTATAATTGGTTTATGTCTTCTAGTGTTGTATATTTGGTTCATGTCTCACATGTTCAAGAAAATGTATTATGTTGGAGTTAAAAGTAATGGTGAATGGGCTCTGAGTCCTTATTGGGGACACAAATTCATGGTATCATAGTGAACAAGGGGTGGAAGAAGTAATGTGGCATAGATTTTCCAAATGTACCTCTCATGGAAACCAAATGTTGTTTGACTATCCTATGTTCAAATTAGATGATAAGTCGCATAACGCTTTTGTTTTGCACGATAAGGGTATAATAGACCCACCAATGTTGCGAATGATAAGTCGAGTTTGGAAAATGATAAAAAAAAACCTTATCAACAATGGATAACGAAAATAGTCCAAAAAATTAAATTATCTTTCTACAATTGATACGTCAATCCAATTTTAGTTCTTATTTGAATTTAATCCCTATCTTATCGTCTATTTATATCTTTTATTTTTATAAACTTTACCACATGATGGGCTAGTAAGTCGAAAATCAAAGTGAGTCACGTACCCTAGTGCCATTCTTTTAAAATGGGAGTTAAAAAAACAAAGAAATTTTGACTACATATATTTTTGCATAATAAATAAAACAATTTTACTTCCCACATTCCTCATATTACTTCCCACGCCCCTCAATTTTTTTTAAACCCAAAATACCTAAATTGCCCTTATCTCTTTATTCAATTAAACCACATTTCTAAATTCATCTCCTTCAACCTTACACCTTCATCTCCTTCAACCTTACATCTTCATCTCCTTCATCTTCAATAATTTACATTCTTCAATCATCTTGAACACCATCTTCAACACATTGAACACCATCTTGAATCACTTGAAGCTTCTTCAGTCAATCAAGTAAGACATTGTTGTTTTTCGTTTTTCGGTTAAACTCTCTACAATTTATTTTGAATGGGGCTGTTGAATGAAAAAGTTTTCTTGGTTTAGGGGTGTTTTAAGGTTTTCTGGGTTTAGTGGTTTTTTTGGGTTTAGGGATTTTCTGGGTTTAGGGGTTTTATGGGTTTAAGTTTTCTGTTGAAATGATGAATGTGAACTGTTGAAATAATGAACGCGAACTCAGTTTACGTATTCTGAATATGGGGACATACGTGAACTGAAATCCAATACGTGAACTCAATTCACGTATGTGGACGTGAACTCAATTTACGTAGGTTGTTGGAGTTCACGTACGTGAACTCAGTTCATGTAGACTGATGAACTTCACGTAGGCAGGGAAAATTTGCCATGGAGTTCACGTAGACTGATAAAGTTCACGTGGGCATAAATTTTTTTGATGGAGTTCACGTACGTGAACTCAGTTCACGTAAGTCATGGTTGTGTTGTGGACTTGCATAAATGTTATATTGTTATGTTTTTTTGATACTGATTATGATTTATTTATGCAGAAATGATGCGAACAATGTTTACTGATAGAGACAGTCATGTTATAGAAGGGCCTGAAAGTTGTCGTGTTAGACCAACCGCTTCTGCACGGGCTCACCGTGATCGACTTGAATTGCGTCACCAACGAAGATTGCAGAGGCAACAAGCAGAACAGGCGCAAGCAGAACAGGGACAAACGGATGAGGCCCACCCTGAAGCAGCTGACGGGTATCCCGGGGGTCTGATTGACAAGTCTGTCTTAAGGACATATGGGAACATGTTGCAACACGACTATGGGATGACGTGGTAAGTAAATATTTTAATGAAATTAAATATTTAATTTTAGTTAATGTGTTTCAACTTATATTTGTATGGTTAATTTATTTCAGGATCGCGGAGAGTTAAGGGTTTTTAGCATTGGAAAAAAATTAAAAGAAGCTATCATTGAAAATGAAAAGGTTAAGGAACTTGTTAGAAGTTCCAGTTTATATCCATTGCTAAAATGCAGCTACGAGATGATCGACAAATGTCTAATTTCTGCCTTTGTCGAGAGATGGCATCGCGATACTAACAACTTTCATCTTCCAATTGGGGAGATGACCATTACTTTGGATGATGTGTCTTCGCTGCTGCATATACCCATCACCGGTGCGTTTTTTAGCGTTAATATATTAAATAAGGATGAAGCTGTTGAATTATTGGGTGAGTTTGCTGGGGTTAGTCTAGTTGATGCATATGCTGAGTTTAGCATGACGCGGACAACCACTGTTCTGTATATTTGGTTGCTCGACGTATACCATCAGCGATGTGCTGATCAACATTGGCAGATGACTGCGAGGGCATTTCTTTTATTTTTGGTGGGCTGCACCTTGTTCAGCGACAAGAGTGCATTCCCAGTGAGTGTTGCCTACCTTGAATACTTCAGAGACCTCAACTCATGCGGGAGATATGCATGGGGTGCTGCTGCGCTTGCTTACCTATACGACAATCTTCGAGAAGCGAGCATGCATCAGACTAGGACGATATCCAGATATCTGACACTATTATAGGTATTTGCGGTTGCTTTCGTTGTTTGATTGATTTCATCATTTTGTGGTTTGTTGATTTACTGATTTATGAGTATGTTATTACATATGTGCAGGCGTGGGTGTATGAGCATTTTCCAATATTTTGTGCGAATTGTTGTCGACTATCTCAGACTTATGATGAGGAATACCCGAGAGCACTTAGATGGAAGCCAAAACGGGATAAAGGTTTGGTTATTCCATTTAGGAAAGCACTGGACGAGATTGATGTTGATGACATATGTTAGACACCCTACAGAGAGCATAGACTGAAGCGACCATTTGAGGTTGTTTCACTATTTAGAGGGTGGATACGCTGGGGTCCCAAGATGTATGCTCACTTACCAGATAGGGTATTGTGTTAATATGGACATGTCCAAACCATCCGTGGTTCACCTTTGGAGATAGTAGGATATACGACCACACCAGAGGAAATGGACATCATGTTTACACAATATGTTGTTCATGTAGTTGACGTTGGGCCAGTTGTACACAGACCTGCAAAGTACGCAAATGAGTACATGGACTGGTTTCGTCAGATTTCTCATCCATATATCATTCATAAAGAACCAATCTATGTAGCTTCTTCGGTTGCAGAACCTGTCGATGATAATCATGCTCCAGATGTCACAACGGTAAATTTATTTAACTTTAAGTTATAACTTTATTAATATTATTAATCATTTAATTAATTAATGTGTTTTTTAATACAGTGCCGGGCAATACAAATTGCATAGGAGCTTCTTGGTCGACAACTGGTATTACCTGATGGCATCACACTCGTCAATGAATTAATTTTGGTATTGCGATCTTAGAGGGGTGGTGGTAGAGATTGGACTAATGTAGTGTCATACCGTAGGAGACATAGGCAGACTTAGGATTTGAATTTGTATTTTGGATATATTTTAGATTTGGATTTTGATATCTATTTTAGATTTAGATTTTGGATTTTGGATCTATTTGATATCTATTTTGGATCTATTTGATATCTATTTTGGATCTATTTGATATAGATTTTAGATTTTAGATCTATTTGATATCTATTTTGTATTTTGGATTTGGATTTGTATTTTGGATTTTGGTATCTATTTTGGATTTGGAAAAAAATAATTAAACAAGTTAATTAAATAAACAAGTTAATTAATTAAACAAATTAGTTAATTAATCCAAAATATCTGCAATAACTTCATTTATAGTTAATTAAACAAGTTAGTTCATTACATGTTATCAATTCAGTTTACAATAACTTCATTTATTGTTTCTGGAAATATCTGCAACCAACGTTGCATGTGATCCATGTAAATATTCTCCCATTGTCGTGCTTCTTCATTGCAATATCTTTTCCACAAATTACTTGCTAGTGGTATAGGAGAATCTGACTTTAAGTAAATCTATTAAATTAAATAAAATTATAAATCAATTATCAATTATAAAATAATTATATAATATTAATTATCAATTTATACCTGTACGAAAGGACAATTATTAACAAATGCAATAACAATCACACGATGATCTGACATAGATGTTGTTGGTGGACTTCGAAGTGGAAAATATGTTTGCGATTGGTGAAGTGATAATGCGACAACAGCCACGTTAAACTTTGAAGCAATCACATATCCTATTTTTGGAAGTGTCATCCAATTATCCTTCGTTGCAACTTGCTCAACATACACATTGTGTATAAGTTGTCGAACATAATTTTCTCCACCAAATAGTATCTCGTAATGAGACATGAACTCTTGAAGCTCATTGATACACCGTTGACGCGATCATACTCTGTCGCAATGTGATCAATTACATTTTTTGACACAACACCACGCAAATTCGCGTATAATCTATTACTATATCGATGCACCTTTTGAATTATGCTTTTTTCAAATGATGCTATTATCTCATTGTGTTGTAATACAATGATGCTGTTGATGGTTTCCCAAACACTGCATATATCACCAATACTATCTTGTAATATCTTTTTCAAACTCCAATGCGCCGACTCAACCCTTTGTGTTGTGGTGTTCCCAAAGTGCATAACTTTATTTGTCCACACCTCAACAAACCTTTCCTTGTGAGGAATTAACAACTGCTCGTGTACATAATCATAAAAAATAGAACAACTACTACAAATTCCTTCAAAGATAGTCAATTTCGTGTAGTATTGAGTCTCATCATAACTGTAAATAAGAGACTCCCATGCCTCCATTTTTTGTAAGTGCTATCCATAATCAATATTATGTGAAAATTATTTACAAGAGTGATAGCGTCTGGATGGGCCCAAAAGATGTCCCTCAACTCATCTGAACCTTCTACTTTCCTATATCGATATACGTATTTGTCGCGTTCCATCAATATCAAAAGATGTTGCATTTCTATTCTATTACCTCTAAGTGATGAACGATATGCTTGACGTGCATTGTAAACTTGTTTTATTGTCGTCAAACTTTCAACATTGTGATCCCTCAATGTCTTTAAAATGTTTTTTGGTTTTACAAAGTTCTTTGTCATATCACCAAGTACATTTTTCTCATCTTGAGACAATTGGCCTAAGAAAGAGTGACCGGTCAATTTTTTGGCCAATTCGTGGTTATGGAGACCACATATTACATGCAAATACCATCCATAACCAACACTTGATCGTGTTCCTCTCAATCTAAATGGACAATCACATTTTCTAGTCCAAGTACTCCTCGTAATATTAAGATTCTTCCATGATCTATATTTACCATTTCTTTCACAACCAAAAATTAATTTTGTCTTTGTTCTTGGTCGTGCGGTCGCATTTTCAGATCTAAAAATCACAACAACAATTCCATTTTCCCTTCTAACCTTTCTAGCCCATTTCAATAATTCATCTCATGTATCAAATATCACGCCGGTTGTAAACATATCAGTCAAATCAATCATAACAGGTTCAACTCCATCATTCATAGCGCCAAAATTAGGTTCCACGTCATCACACATTTCTTCAAAATCACGATCCAAATCATCATACATTTCTTCAAAAACATTATGTTCCAAATCTTCCAAACCTTCCTACATTTCATCACTGTTGTCTTCCCCTTCATCCATTTAACTGCATCCAATAAGTTACATTAATATAATATAACAATTGTTAAAAAAAATAAAAAAAATTCATATTGGCATGTTTATTGCATTTACGTGAACTGAGCATCATGTTTTACGGTTAAAGAAATTGATTTGTTGGAATTATTATTATTTTTTATTAAGTTGGAGCCAGACTGTTGCTATTTGCTTAGTAATTGTTTCATAAAATCACACTAGAAGGCTTATTGCTTAAATATATAAGGGACCTTAGCTAAAATTTTGCACTTCAATGGTTTAGGATCTTCCTAATTATGCTTAGCATAGCCTACGTGAACTCAGTTCACGTATCACTTACGTGGATTCAATTTAAGTGAGCCTACGTGAACTCAATTCACGTACGTATAACTTGACAAATTTTTCCTTCTTTACGTGAACTTAGTTCACATATGTACACGTGAACTCAGTTCACATACGTATGACTTGGCAAATTTTTTCTTTTTTACGTGACCTTAGTTCACGTATGTACACATGAATTCAATTCACATGTCAGCTACGTGAATTGAGTTGAAGTACACATACATATTCTCAGTTCATGTATGTAACATCAACATACAACCTCCATTACTATGCGCAAACTGAATTCACGTAGGTGTACGTGAACCTAATTCACGTAAAGTCTAAATTTTCTTCATCTCATCTACTACGTGAATTCAGTTCACGTGAAGATATGTGAATTGAGTTTACCTACGAAACCCATATCTGAAAAAAAAAATCAGCTGCAAAAGACATACCTACTTGATTTGATTCACTATAATGATGAGGATGATGAAAATGATGAAGATGTTCAAAGTGATTCAAGTTTATTAAACATCAAATGTATCAAAATGATTGAAGATGATTGAAGAATAATGAAGAAGGTTAAAGAAGGTTGAAGTTGATAGGTAATGAAGATGAAGGTAATGAAAATGAAGGTTGAGTGGTTAATTGAATAAAGAGGGAAAGACAATTTGGGTTTAAAAAAAAATTGAGGGGTGTGGGAAGTAAAATAAGGAGTATGAGAAGTAAAACTGAAAATAAAATATCCTAAAATCCCGACATCTTGGCGCGCCAACAAAAGGGTTTAACAATCAATCATTTCTCTTCTTCTCCCTTTCTCTTTACACTCTCCAAAAACAAAACCCCAAAAATTTCGAAACCCAAAATCCCTAAAATCTTCACAAACTCTCCAATGGCATAAACAACAACTCTATGAAACCCTATCCTTCCCTCCATCACCACAACAGCACAATGTCATTCTCTTCCGCTTTAAGACTCCTCACACTCTCTCCCTTCACTCCCACAGTAACTCGTCTCTCATTCTTCCGCCGCACTTCCTCCGAACTCCGCTTCCTTTCCGCCTCCACACGACGCCGTCCCTCGATATCTGTCAAGGCTACTTCTGGACGCCGTGACGAGCCGAAACAAGACGGAAATGGAAATGGAAGCTTGGCGGTGATTGATGGCAACGGTAGTGGTGGTGATAAGAGGAATGAGGGAAGGATTGTGTTGACGGAACTTCATAAAGAGGCTACGGAAGCTTATATGTCGTATGCTATGTCGGTGTTGCTTGGTCGTGCTTTGCCTGATGTTCGTGATGGTTTGAAGCCTGTGCATCGAAGGATTCTGTTAGTATTTTTTACTTTCAAGTTTTTTTTTACACTTTTACTAGTTACAGCTTGTTTTTTCCAGTTACACTTAAATATGTTACCTAAACTGAATTCAAGTACTACATGACCTAATTTACCGATATAGCGAATTAAGTTTAAGTTCCGTTAGATTATGTGAACTCAGTTCACATAACCTATTTAGGTGTAACTGAAAAAAATAGGGGTGATTTTTTTTTTTTTCATTTTGTGGTTTTTTGTTTGAGGAATTTTAGAAATTTGTGAA
>JBBPBT010000487.1:727928-744867 GCA_037974875.1 Cicer bijugum
AATTTGAAATAAATTAGAGTCTGAAAATGATCTAAAACTACGTCAAATGATTAACTGTTTTGAGTAACTTTTTATAAAAACAATTTTTTATTACTGTTTATGTTTAAAAAAGTGATTTTAGTTATGGTAATCTAACACAAAATAGTTTATGGAATGTTGAAATCACATTTTCATTAATTTGTAACAAATAGGCCCTTATTATCTATTTAGTTCCTAAAGGAATTTGAATTTCAATAGCTTAGATTGTTTTCACTTATTTTCTTACTCTTGTCGAATGTCTTATTTTAACAACAACTATGATTTTTCTGCTTTGAGGAATTTTAGATATTTGTGAAGTGAATGTTTTTTGTTTTTGTTTTTTAACATCTTTTCTCAAAAAAATGTTTGAGGGTCACTGGATAATTTTAAATTATCCAAATGAAATTTTTCCTTCTTTGATTTGCCCTCTTAAGCCTAAAAGGAGGCAAATTTCAACATCTTATTTTAGACAGCAGCAATTTTTTTTTTTCAAGCATCTTATATGTGATGGTGCTCTCCCAACTGACCCTTTTTTTATCATTAAAATCTCAGATTTATATGTTATTGTAATGAAAAACCCTCTCAAATATATGTCTCAATGAAGTAATTTTTGTTTATACATGTGGTTGTGTTGCAGCTTAATAGCTTATTATCAAATTGGCCTTTCACATTTTTGTATGGCTTCATATTTTTGACATTTTGAGTTTGCTGAAGTTTGACAGTTTTTTATAAGATGTTATTGCAAGGCAAGCTAATATTTTGAATGCAGATTTGCAATGCACGAGCTCGGTCTCTCGTCAAAAAAACCATTCAAGAAATGTGCAAGAGTTGTTGGAGAGGTTAATATGTAGCCATAGATGTCATTATTTTTAACTTTAATTAATAATAGTAACGAAGCACCCAATGGATTCATCTATTGGAGTTTGGACAGTGTATTATCTACTGTCATTTTTACTGTTTGATATGCTACTTTACCATGTTATTATTGTAGGTATTGGGAAAATTCCATCCTCACGGAGACTCTGCTGTATATGATTCCATGGTGCGGATGGCCCAGGTAAAACATTGACATTAGCTTATTGCGTGATTTTCTCTTCATCTTAATAGATTTTCTGGATTGCGGAGTCAATGATTTCTTATCTATAGTATCATAAAACATATTTGTCAACTGATTAATTTTTGGATAGAAATGTTTCTTTTATTCCATTCGGCAAGCACTCATAGAAAGTTGCTTAGCAGCCATTATATTCCTAGGCAGCCAATCCCAGATAGCGGCGCAGCCCCGATAGTGAGATAGCGAGTAGTAGGACCAAGACGACTGTTATTTGATATATTTTGGACAAATTACACGAATAATACTATAAACACATATTTAATGTAAAATTAAACATATAACTCAACTAATGAAATATTATGCATAGTAATTAGCAATAAAAAGTCCCAAGACTTAATCAAAATATACATTTAAATACCAACATAATTCAAGGTAAAGTAGAAGTTTCCATGGCTGTGTTGCACAAATAACTGCAAGGGTGTGTGCACGTGTGAGTATGTATTTATATATATATATATATATTATCTTTCATGGTTTCACCTACTTTGTATTTAAGTTTTTTGTGGATTCTCTCTAGACTTTTACACTCCTTTTTCTTTTCTACTGTTATAATTATGTCTTTTCCAATGTTTTTCAGGATTTCTCATTACGATCTCCTTTGGTCAATGGTCATGGAAATTTTGGGTCAATTGATGCTGACCCTCCTGCTGCCATGCGTTACACAGAGTGCAGACTGGAAGTATGTGTTTTTCCACGCACTCTTTATATCTGAGCTCTACTTTCTAAACTTAGTCTTCATAAACATGAATGTGCAGTTCTTGAGTTTTAGTTGATCATTGTTTGGTAACTTGTGTTGCTTGGACATCACATTCACATGCCTATTTCTTATTTGAATTTCCGTCGTTAACAAATAATTATGGTTAAAATACTCTTTTTCAAAGAATCTTTCCCTTTTCCTTTCTTTTTAATTTTTCTTATTGCAAGGGTGTTAAAAAGATCACGACTTAAGAACTTTGTGTACAAGGAAACCAAACCAAGTCACTATCATTTAATAATTTTCCTGAGGGTGGTGGAACTGGAAGTGCACTTTGAATAATAATTTAATGATTAATAGAATTTGTTGTCACATAGTGTTTGGTTAGAGGAAAATGGAGGACAGGGATTTTTAAAAGTCTTTCTTGTCCAAACCTTGCCTTAGGGGATTGGCTTGAAGTTTTATTATGTTTAAAGAAAGTGTCCAGGGTTTTGGATTTGCTTTTGTAGTTTTCATGTTTATTGAATTGATTTGTGACATATTTGGCAGACATTTTGAAGGATTGTAATTTGTTCATGGTCTGAATATGCAGGAATTGGCTGAAGCAATGTTGTTGGCAGATCTTGATCAAGATACAGTGAGTCACTGTTGTTCTTTGCCTTGCAATTTCTGGGTTTTCTTATTTAATTTGACATCAATATTGAATGCTTTTTATGAGTATTTGTTCCTCATTGCAGGTAGATTTCACTCCAAATTTTGATAATTCACAGAAAGAGCCATCAGTTCTACCTGCTCGTCTTCCCACCTTATTGTTGAATGGTTCTTCTGGGATTGCGGTGATTTTGGGTCCCCTTTTTGCATATTTGAACTACTGATATTTGTTCATCGATTAATCATGCATATGCTTATGTAGAGTTGTGTATTCTAATATTCATTAGGTTGGCATGGCAACTAATATCCCTCCGCATAATCTTGGGGAAGTAGTAGATGTGCTCTGTGTTATGATACATAATCCAGAAGCTACTGTGAGTGCCAAATCTCATTCTCTTTTTTGATGAAATGGAAATCAATTAAGAACATAGACACAGCCAGATACAAGGAAAACAGCATACAAAGCAGTTTCATTACTATTTTGTGTGTTTTTAAATCTTAATAATTTTCCCCCTTTTTAACTTGTCTTGGTCTGTCGTAGCTTCAAGAATTACTTGAATACATGCCGGGACCTGACTTTCCAACAGGAGGGCTGATTATGGGAAACCTTGGGTGAGTCTATCAAGTTTTTGGAAGGATCCCTTTTTTGTATGAATATTTCATACATATTTTTAGTTTTTTGTGTCGGCTGAATTTTTTAGTTTATTTTTCATTATAAACTTAAAATATGTTTCCCAAAACATTACTTTTAGATGATAGTGGCAATCTAATTATGATAACTTGGCAGTTGCAAATCAATAATTATAACGAATATTTTGGTGATGGTATATGGATAGTTGATGTGTTCCATCATACATGGTTTTTATTTTTATTTATTTCCTTCTTCAATGAAAATTTTGATTACATAATAGAAATTCAGAAATGAGCCTTGAAAAGAAGCTGGCAATTTCTTTTACAGAAATCTGTGGCCCTTGAAAGCTGTGTGACCTTGTTTTAATCCAAATGTTTGATGTCAAACCTTCGCGTTTGTTGTATCAAATTTTTTGTTATCCATTGGAGCCCTTCCTTTGAGTTTATGCCTTCCCAAAAATTATGCACTGTGATGTCTGGTATGATATATACTTATCTTTCTTAAGGATCTTAGAAGCATACCGTACTGGTCGTGGACGTGTTATTGTCAGAGGCAAAACTGATATTGAATTGCTTGATTCTAAGACAAAACGGACTGCAATTATAATTAAAGAGGTAGCTCTCTAGATTCTCTAAGATTCTGACATTTGAAAAACTTACCTTATTTCCTTTGGAAGGTTCCTTACAAATTTTGTTTTATGATTGGAATAGATTCCTTACCAGACAAACAAATCAGCTCTGGTTGAGAAGATTGCTGAACTTGTTGAAAACAAGGTATTAATCAACTTCAATAAGATCCTTTTTGTTTTCTTTTTCTTTTTCATTCCTTCCAAATGTTGTTAATGCCATTTTCAATTTATTATTATTCTCTTCTTTGAAGTGCATGCAACTGACTTCTGTTAAGTGAAATAAGGTACTATCTGAGGGATAAAGATGACCATGGTAGTTTTAAAAAACTAATATCTAACTGCCGGCAGGCCACTTTTAAATAATGTGTTTAGTACCTTAAATTTTGAATCCTGGGTGCCATGTAAGTCTTTTTTTTTAAGGCAAAAATAGTTGTTATTATTATATAAAAACTATTTTGAAGCATTTTCTCTTCCATAGCCCAGCTTTTCAACAGCAGTTGTTATACCTTTTTTTCCCTTTCTTCTTCTATTTGCGAGGGCAGTTATTGGATAATATATAATTCTGGGATGCGCTAGGAACTTGACTACATTTGGAACTTGACCACATTCTGTATAGGCAACTTGCCTTGTTTATTTCTGTTATCTAGCTCAGTCAACTAACTAAGCCCCTTAACTACCCTTTAATTATCAATATTCCTCCCTGAACATTCACCTTGTCCTCGAGGTGAAAAGAAGAAAAATGTTTTTTTTTTTTTTTTTTTTTTAAATTTCCACCAGGGTCCCATTGTTAAATTTCCCACCATGGTCCTGATATAAATGGCATGTTGGCACCTTGTTTTTGAAATACCCATTGTCTGGTGTGCAGGGCCCATTAGGCCAACAGACTGTCCCAAATGCTGCAAGCCTCTTAACACACTCCGAACGTCTTCCCTTTGTATGCCTTCTCCGCTTTATCTTCCTCTGGTTGCAACGCCGATACCCTTGATTTGTGTCCAACTGTTTTTGCTTTGGTGGCTTTGTCATCTGAGGGTTCTGGTGTGGCCAGAGTAGCATCTGTCCTCACCCTTGACATCCTCAATATTGTTGCCATTGATGTCTTCCTTCCCTCCAGGCCAAGCTTGAGTTTGACTGTTGAACGGGTGGTGATGGGTCTTCCTGCATGCTCGAGATCCACTTCTTCGAGGCTGTCATTTGCTCTTATATTTTTTATTTCTACACCCTCATCCTTTTACTGTGCCATCACCCGCACAACCTTTGATAATTGTACTATACCTCACAAGAATACATACCTTCGTTACTCTCATCCACTGGGTACGTTTGGTTCCGGAGGTTCTTGCATATGTAGGCTAGTTTCCATGACATATCCCCATACATGGCTGGATATGACTCTGATTCTTGATCATTTTATGCTTTTGTTTTTGCTTCCACATTCTTGGCCTCTTCATTGGTCACTACCCTTGATTTATTTTTCTTTATCAGTCTCAATCTGTTCCATTGGTGCTGGACTTCCGGTTGGCTCTCCTCTTAAACTTCAACCAAATTTCTGATCTCTTTCTTGTCCGAGAAGCTTATAGATAAACCCCATGTTCTGGTTGGTAACACATAAGCCGAGGCTTCTCAAAGGTAATGAACGCTTCTGATTGGTTTCTCTCCTAGAAACCTGTCAACAGTGATCTTCTCTATCTAGTGTCATCAAAACTGGTAATAACCACTCTTCATCATGAACTCTAATGGCTTCAAATTACCAATTAAACTGATCAGCTGTCAATAAGCATTGCCGCTCATGTGAAACCTTGGCATCATTCTTGAACCCATTTTCACTTTAAATTCCCTACAGTACCAAGACTGAACCTCCAATACTAGTTGTTAGAAAAAAGAATAATTATTCAATGAATATAACTGAACACACACTCTCGCTGGATATTTAATAGATCCAGGAATCTCTTCAGTACTAATCCTAACTGAAAGACCCCTCTTCCTCTCAATCCTTATTCCTGTTATTTATTTATTTATTTATTTATTTATTTATTTATTTATTTATTTATTTATTTATTTATTTATTTATTTATTTATTTGTTTCTCTTAACTAACTCAGCCTATTTAACTAGCATATTAACTGCCCTCTCAATTTACTATCCTATCAGGATGTGACTTCCTCCCGAGTAGTGATGGGAATAGGCTAGGCCGTCCGTAGGGGCCTATGGCCTAGCCTACTTATAGTCTGGCTTGGCCTGGCCTATTTAATAAAAAGGCTAGGCTCAGACTGTTTTTAAAGTCTATTTATTTAAATAGGTCAGACTCAGACTTATAAAAAAGCCTGTTAGGCCTAACAGGTCGGCCTATATATATTTATTATTTATTAATATTATTAATATTATTTTTTATTATTATATTAATAATATTATTTTCTATTTTAAATTCTATCAATTAGGCAATCACTTACTAATCATTTTATATTCAATAGTCGTTTCATATTCGGTAGTAGTTCTATATTTGGTAGTCGTTTTATATTCGGTAACCGTTGAATTAGTCAATCACTTAGTAGTTGTTTCTTATTTGTTTAAGAAGTAATAATGGATTCGTTTAAAAAGGCTTTTAAAAAGGCTTCCAGGCCAGGCCAAACTATTAAAAAGGCCAGACTTAGGCCGAAAAAAAAGCCTATGATAGGCCGTAGGCCAGGCTTAGGCCGAAAAAATAAATTGCAGGCCAGGCTCAGGCCTTTCAAAGCCTAGCCTGGCCTATTCCCACCCCTACTCCCGAGGTTATGTAGTTGCTAATTACGATTTCTTCTCACAGCATACAACTTTCTATTACATGTTTTTGAGATATATTGTTGGCTTTGTTTCATTTCGTATATTTTATGACCTGATATTTTTGTTTTTCATTTTTTTTTTGTTTTTCTATGCAGAGTTTAGAAGGGATAAGTGATATTCGGGATGAGAGTGATCGTTCTGGAATGCGTATAGTCATTGAGGTGAAATATACAAATATAGCTCTGGTCATAATTTCTATATTCTCTTGTTCTATGACACACAAGAACAGAGAAAAAAAAGGCACAGATTATGACTAATTTCACCCACTTTGCAGCTGAAGCGGGGATCAGATCCATTGATTGTTTTGAATAATCTTTATCGCTTAACATCTCTGCAGTCTACATTTAGTTGTAACATGGTGGGGTAAGTTGGTTGTTTGCACCTTTTTATTCTTCGAAATAACCAATTTAAATATTCTGAATCTCTGATGATTGATTGTTATTATTTTTCCCCATATATAAGAATTGTATTTTAGTAAATAACAAATAAATCAATATCTTTTGGAATGATTACTGTTCTACACTCATTGGACCCCGGGTGGCTTACGGGACTCTTTTACTAGCATAGAACTTGTACTTGGTTATATTTGAGGAGAAGTTTGTTGGACAAAACGTATTGACTATGAATTGTGGAATTGCATAAGCTAGAGTTTATCTTACTCCAATGATAAATACCAAATACATATGTCCTCTTATTATTTTATGATCTGGTTCCTATGAGTTCTATTAAATTTGTCAGCTTACTTTTTCTCACTTCTTGATCATGTTATATATGTTATTATGCCTTGTTAATACTTCACATCTTAATTTGAGCACTTTTTTTTTTTTTTTTCTGATTTATCTGTAGCATTCTCAATGGACAGCCTAAACAAATGGGATTGAAGGAATTGTTGCAGGTGAGTACTTACTGGTTTCAGTAATCTATAATGTTTGTCCCATATCATCTATGGTTATTTGGAGAAAAAAATCTCCTAAGTGACTCACCAACTACATGGATCTGTCAGAAATCTTCTTGGCCCTAGTTTATTCAGGTGGTAGTTTGTTTAGTTAGTTAGTAACAACTGAATCACTAACCTTTAGCTGTTTGAAACAGTAACTGCAGTGAGGTGTGAAGTTACTGTTTTCCTCCAAGCTCCAAACATCAAATTGCTCTTTGATCTTTCTTTTCTTTAATCCTGTACAAGCTATGGAAAATCTAATTTGATCTGTAATCAAACTCAAATTATTAATTTGGAAACTACACTCGATATTCAATTTCCCCAATGACACATTTTCTTTCTGCATGGAGCCACTAATATTTTTAACATCTTATAAGGGTGTTTATTCTGCAACTTTGTTTTTTATTTGGTGTCAGGCATTCTTAGACTTCAGATGCTCTGTTGTTGAGAGACGTGCGAGATTTCAGTTATCAAAAGCACAACAGAGAAGGCATGTTGTTGAGGTATGTCACAAAAATTGCATGTGTCTATATTTTCATGTGCGTAGATTATAAAGCTTGGACATATTGTTATTATTTTTACTTGGGCATCAATGATGGAACTGTAGACTGCTTTGTCAATGTGCCGTTGATAATTATGTCATGAGTCAACTGTCCCAAAAGCTTAAGCAATTAGATGAAGACTAATACATGGCTTTATATTACATTTTAACAAGGATTGAATGAGACTAATTAGTGAAGGTATACATTTTTAATGAGCATTTTTACTGTAAATGTATTTTCTGTGCAAACTCAGGGTATTCTTGTTGGGTTCAATAATCTGGATAGGGTGATTCGCATAATACGAGAAGCTTCAAGTAACACAATTGCTGCAGCCGGGCTACGGAATGGTGAACTCCAAATTTTAATTTTGTTCATTAATTTTCATTGATTCCAATTTTCTCCTTGAAATATGTAATTTCAAGGCATATGATACAAAGAGGGTACTTTCTTAAGTGTTGTTGCTCCATTCGGAACTCTTTATTTTACTGGTCTTTTGAAAAATTCTTGTTATTGAAATTAAGTCCATGTAATCATGGCTTGGAATTCTCTATCTTTTAGCTGTTTAATGTGGATGAGGGTATCTATTTGCAGAGTTCAATCTTTCTGAGAAACAAGCTGAAGCTCTTTTGGACATGAGCCTAAGAAGACTGACCCTTCGTGAGGTGCACTAGAATCATGCTTTTGATTAGACAAGAATGTTTGCTGTTTTATTTTATTAAGATTTCTATAAGCTTACCTGTGCCAGGGCCATATTTAGAGTTATAAGCTTTGTGTTATGCAGAGTGACAACTTTGTGGCTGAAAATAAATCTTTGGTCGAACAAATTTCCAAGTTAGAGGAACTGTTGTCCAGCAGGAAAAATATACTGGAGGTATAGTATCACTTTGAATCTGTATTCCTCTCATTTAAAACTTACTGAATTAGCTTTGTAAAATTTTTCTCTCGTTAGGCTTGTTACTGAGTTAGCTTATTAAAGCTATTTCTTCAGTTCAAATGTTCAATACTGGCATTACCTAACTGACTATGGAAAATCATGAAACTGTATTATTTTCAATCAAATTGTTAACGCGGTGCCTATAATTAACAAAGAAATATTGTGCATAAGCAGAGGATAATAGATGATAAAACTGGATAAAAAATTAAGAAAAGAATGAAATTTATTGAAAAAACCCTAACTCCCAATCTACTCCACTGGGTTGCATGGTTAGGATCGATCAGAAATACATAATTACTGTATGAAGAATTGTAAGAATTTCCCAGGATATTAGACTCATATCCCTCTTTGCTCAGTTCGTTTTATTTCCAACATACTCTGACTACCTAACTGTACCGAGTTTCCTTGTTAATGTTATTCCCTATTTACGTTCATACATGACCCTCCTATTCAGGGGTCTCTTATCAGTACCCCCTCAAAATGAAATAAAATAAAAACGGAGCACCATGGCTCTAGGTAAAAAGCTAGGAATGCCTCTCTTGAATGCCATGTTCTATCGGACTTGATAGTTCAGAATATCCTTAGCTTGTTGAATCAAGAGGTCTTCACTCTTCACGGCATTGACCTTGAAACTGTAAGCAGCCCAGGTACTGTAGTTGGCTGTCCTGTTCAATTTCTCTTACCGAATCAGTGGGACATCATTGGTGAAGATTACTGCAGCACTGTAGTCCAAACAGAATCTCCATATTTTCTTTTCAACACAATGATCTGACCTTTTCGCTCCTATTTTTAATGTTTTGAGTAGGGGAAAGTGAAAACAAAAGTAATTGTTAGTTTTTACTATTAAAACTTGTCACCTTTTAGTTACATGATAGCAGCTCTAATGTTGCCCCAAATCTCTCATTTCCCTCCTTATACAACTTGCTGACCAAAAGTGTAAATAGGTAACATTTTTGTAATTGAAAGTGAAAATTTTAGAAAAAGATGTCTCAAAACAAGCCTTAAAATCTTTCTTAAACAATTCGTAACAACCTGCAAGTGTAAGCTTTGAGTTTAACTGCAATTCGTTATAGCTGAAGTTTGTACTGGAGATCTAATTAACCATCTCTCTCTTTCTAATTTTTTTAAAGGGGGACTCAGGACTCAGTAGAGTGGTTATTTGCATTGCTAAAGCATAATTTATTTAGCTGGGATTTTTCATTTTGTTGATTTTCTCATGTTTTTAGCTTATAGAACAAGAAGCAATTGATCTGAAAAATAAATTTGCTAGTCCAAGGCGTTCAATTTTGGAGGACACAGATAATGGTCAACTTGAAGACATTGATGTTATTCCAAATGAAGAAATGCTATTGGTATGTGGCAACTATAGTATACATCTTTTACACTTTTCTTGTTCTATCTGTCGGTCACTAAATGCATGTTTCGTTTTGCGGTGATTTTCAAAATCACCGTGAAACCTAACATGCACTAAATGAGTACTGTGTCAGTGACATGTCTTTTAATTTCAGGCACTTAGTGAAAAAGGTTATTTGAAGCGTATGAGGCCAAGCACTTTTAACCTACAAAATCGTGGAACAATTGGCAAATCAGTAGGCAAACTGAAAATGAATGATTCTATGTCTGATTTCATCGTTTGTCGTGCACATGATTATGTCCTTTATTTCAGGTTTGTTTTCATTCTGTTTCCTAAAGTAAACTGATTTTTGCCTACTGAAATTCATGCAAACCCATTGGTCAATCATAAAAAATAGGAAGACTGTCTTGAAAAGGGCCACATTTATTTTTTAGACTTATACCTAGTGTTACCCAATAACAGCCGTCGTGGCTGCCATAAAGGTGGCAGACATGGCAGAGTGGTGGAATATGGGGGTTGGGCTGTGTGACTTGAGCCAGGCCCAAAATGAGTTAAAATCCTAATAAACCCTAAAATCGTTGATACTTTACCAGTTTACCCTCTTATCTTTTTGCGCTTTGTCTCTCTCTGCTCTCTACCCTGTTCTCTTCCTCTACTGAGACTGCGACCCAACTGGGTTTGTGACTGTGAGCGCCACCACCATCACCCAACTGCGTGTGCAACTACGACCACCACCAACTGCAAAGACCACCTAGTCTCTGTTCTTGTTTCTCTGCTGAGGCGTGTGCAACCAGTTTCTCTTCTCTGTTTTTTATTTTTCTTATTCTGCTTAGTATTATGTTTCTTCTTTTATCTATATTGATTTCTTAATTTGCTAATTTTTTCTTCATTTTCTGATATATTGTTTTCTTTGATATTTCTGTTTAAACTTCTTTTTCTGTTTTTAGAAAATCTTAAATCTGTTTTTAACTGTTTATGTTTATAGACATCCAGTTTTTAAATATCTTAGCTTAATTTGGTTTTTAATTTTGTTTTTTCCTGCTGATTTTTGTGTGTGTGTGTCTTTAATATATATAGGTTTTTTAACTTGTCTGCCATGCTTCCACCATATGCTGCTGTGCCATCCGCCATATATAGTAGGTTTTTTGACACTCTTTTCTATTGAGTGGAATCCCATGTGGATCCCAGGAAATATCAAATAACCCTGGCCAATATCAATTAGTAAGATCAGCATGAGATATCACCCAACAATAAATATTGTTGAAACAAGTTTCAAGCATCAGATATGATCATATTTGATATGGCGATATGCCGTTTACTTAAAAATTTAGGATAAGATCGTTTAGGGTATATATAAAAAATTGTAAAATGCAATTAATGGCATTATGGTTTAGCTTCTTTCTGGTGCCACCTGCCTTCTGGAGATGCTCTCTAGCAGGTGCTAAACTTATAGGTGAGCTTATTGTATGGTTTAGCTTTACTTATTAACAGTCGCTCTTTATCTACGAAACGTCGTTATGTGGTCTATATTAAGAATCTTTAGTTTTTGTTTCTTTCCTTGGATGTGGTTCTTTCTGTTACTATTAGTATTTGAAATAATTGAAGTGCATCTGATTTAGTTACATAACATTTGCATATCATGTGGCTTGTGAAATTCAATTTTCAGTGACAAGGGAACAGTATACTCAGCTCGTGCCTACAAAATTCCAGAGTGTAGCCGGACTGCTGCTGGCACACCACTTGTTCAAGTATTTATTTCTTTTATTCTCTCTATACACACTCAAACACATGCCAACAAAAGGGCATATTTGTATACATTGCTTACATGTAGTATCAAATGGGTTTGACTGGGTGAAATAATGGAGAAACATGAACAACAAATATGTATATGTATGTTTGTGTGTAGTAGTGTATACCTATGGGCACATAAAGTGGTTCAGAGAGAGTATGGCAGTGGAGATAGTAAATTTAATGGAGCTATTGACTATTTTTTAAAACAATATTTAAATATTAAAACTCACAACTGTGCATTTTTTATAAAATTACACTTGAACAAATAATGACATGTAACACATTGACTTAAATAACGATTTTTTCTTTTGCTACTTTTGAGCCAGATCTTATCTTTATCTGATGGTGAAAGAATAACATCTATTATTCCTGTGAGTGAGTTCACCGAAGATCAATTTTTGCTGATGCTTACCATGCAAGGATATATCAAGAGAGTACCCTTAAACTCATTTTCATCAATAAGATCTACTGGAATCATTGCAATTCAGTTGGTTTGTTCTCTTATTTGATTTCTCTGTATACATTGCTATAGCTTCTTTCTATTGTCCTTTGGCCAGATTTGTTGCTTAAATCCTTGTTTATGAATATTCATACATATTATTTTACTTTAAAGGTTCCTGGTGATAAGCTGAAATGGGTCCGTTGTTGCACAAATGATGACTTTGTAGCTATGGCTTCTCACAATGGAATGGTCATATTGAGCTTATGCAGTAAGGCAAGTTGCTATCTTTTATTATTTGTACAACAACTACTAAAAGCTTTTTACTCCAAGAGGGAGCTAGGTACATGGTTTGAATTCAGATGATACCGCAAAATTTGGTCATCCATCATATCTGGTCCAACGATATCTGTTATTACTTGAACTTTAAATTCCCAATTCCATAAACCTCGAAATGTGAGTGACTTAAATCACCATGTTCATTGAAAGCAAAATCATTGAATTTACTGGTATTGTGTGATCTCTTGAAATGACTCAGTGCTGAAAACCAGCTGGTTTGGATCAATTTGGTTTCGAAAATTTAGAATTGGGGGAAAGGAAGGGAGATTATAAGAGGGGAATACAAAAATGTGTAGTTCATTATTAAGTTTTGATTGTCTGTGATATGGAAAACTACCCTTTTATATTTTTTCATGCTAAAACTATGACTACAGTAAAGACAACCAGCATCTATGTGTAATGACTAAATAAAGTAAAATGCTTAAAATATTATTATTACATTGCTGAAACTGATTTGTAGTTCATTGCCATAATGTGGTTTTGTAAAATTTTGTTCTTGAGAAGATTTTTGTCTTGATTTAAGATCAGATTCGTACGCTAGGAAGAAATACAAGGGGTGGACTGGCAATGAGACTCAAAGAAGGGGATAGGATGGCAAGTGTGGACATTATACCAGCATCCATGTGGAATGACTTGGAAACCATATCAAAACTTCCTGGGAACAAGTAATAATCGTGAGATCTTGCATGCTTGTCTTTAAGATGATATAATTGAGAACATTGTCCTCGATATGCTTAATTTTTTAGGAACATTGTTCAGATCTGCTAATAATCGCCTGTTTTCCATGATAGGAACATTTTAAGTTCAACAAAGTTATGATATAGTTTTTTTATATGTTTTGATTATATGTTTTGCACACTTTCATATATACAATTCATTTTAATAATATTGGTATATTTGTTTGAATGATCCGCCAACAAGAATTGCATCTGCACTGAGCAGTGATGTTGTTTTAATATTACTAATTAAAGCTTTGAAGTTTGGAATTCCTTGGTTTAAATATATTTAAATTACAAAAGAATATCCTAGTTATTAAATGACATTGTGTTTTGAGGATACTAGTTGGCATGCGTAGGCTTATTTATATAATAAAAAGTGAAAATCTATTTGTTTGTTGTTTAGTCATCGTCTTCATTAGTATTATTATCATCATTTTGTTCTTTTTTTTCTAATTTATGGAACCCGATGATATTTTTTTTACGAAATATTTAAGATTATAATTAATCCATTTTCCTGTCTTTAGCTCTTGATAATGCTAAACATATTTATTTACTATATGCCCAGTGTAAAGAGTCATAATGGCCCATGGCTGCTGTTTGTTTCCGAGAGTGGTTACGGAAAACGGGTTCCTTTAAGCTTCTTTCGAATGTCATCTTTGAACCGAGTTGGTCTGATTGGATACAAGGTATTTTTTTCATTTGTTGCAATGCCCATTTTGACAACAATAATCTGTTCATTTGAAAATTGTTGTCTTTCTCGCCTGTGTTTCAGTTTTCTGCTGAGGATCGCCTTGCTTCTGTATTTGTCGTAGGATTCTCATTAGCAGGTATTCTCTCAATATAACTTAGTTTAACATTGATATATTTGGTTTTAGTTCTGATAATTGTGTTAGAAATTGGACTGGAAAAGTTGGTACAATCAGTTAAACAGGATATTGGTCACATCTGTTCTGTTTAATGATTTGATCTCCAATCCATTGACAATGAGTTGTTGTTTTTTTAAAAAGAATTGTATTAATTTTTTCTAATTAATATTTTCTTTTAGCCAAATAAATGTTTAACATGTTTGACCTATCCCATAGAAAAAAGATATGTATACACATGGATTTTTATTATTTATCGTTTTATTAATTATTCATATTACATAACGTATATAATTATTTTATGCTAACTTACTTAAGAGTTAATATTTTTTAATATATAGTACTTAATATATTATGCAAAACTAGCAGTATGTGCTTAATTATCACTGGTTTGCAAGAGTTGAACCTGAACCTTTAGAAGTACTAGTTTTACTGCCTGCTATAAAATTATTTTCTTGTAAAAGAATCATTTTTCTGCAGAGGATGGTGAAAGTGATGAACAAGTGGTTCTTGTTAGCCAAAGTGGTACAGTTAACAGAATCAAAGTTCGGGATATTTCAATTCAATCAAGATTTGCAAGGTAACCCTTTTGCATATTTCTTGCTAATTTGATTTCTAAATTGTTATGGCCATAAGCTTATGACATGTGTCTTGGAAAAAAAATAAGAACCACTCTCTCCGGTTTCATATATAATCAACAAAAAAAGATACTTCATATTTTTTAAGATCAGTAGTTGATATCATTTAAGTTTCTCAAAGTAATACCAAAAGTAAGTGAAGAGTTTATATAGTCCTTCATGGAAACTTGTTCCATAAGAATCAAATGCAAATGATTTAAATGGTATTTTAGGTATAATAGTATTGAATAAGGTATACTTAATTCACTTTTATTTATATTTTAGACCACACATTATATTTGTTACTTATATATTCAGAACTAGAGGAAGTATTTGACACCTACCATTTCTTGCCTCTTAATGATTATTATGATGGGTGAATTTTGGTCAGGGGAGTTATTTTGATGAGGCTTGATCATGCTGGAAAGATTCAGTCTGCTTCCTTAATCTCAGCAACAGAATGTGAGCCTGAAGAAGTTCTTGCTATTGCCCAAGGCTAGTTCGCGATGAACTCCATGTCTAAAAGAGTATATTTTCTCAGATGCCTGTTTAACTTGGAGTTTCGCCCTCTTCACAAAATGCTGCTGTTTCATCTTAGTTTTCTGTGTGGCGATATGCTTTCAATGGTGATTGCTCTAGTCCTCGTCGTTCCCTATATTATATGTAATATATATTGTTTGAAGGGTGAGGACTTTGTCTTCCAAAAGTGGTTGTGAGAAGGGCTACAGTTATTCTGTAAATTTTGTGACTGAAACACACATCTGAGGTGACATTAGTGCAAAGGAAAATGCATGTCAGTACGAATCAATTGTAAGGTAAAAATCTAGGAATGGGTTTCAGCTGTGGATGAATGTTGAGTTTTGTTTTACTGAGACCTCAAAGAAACAAAAATTAGACATGTTAGACGATCCTTTATTTTGTGAGGCTATTTTTGTTCAAACTAAATGACTGTTGTAGTGCAAAATTCCAATCAAATACGTTTTATATCAGTAGCTTTATTAATATTAATAGTAAGCTTTATTTTGACGGCTTTACATCTTCAGCTGTTATAAGTATTTAGGATTTAAAGTTTAACCATGTACTTTCTCTGGATTCAAATATAAACGATAAACAAATCCACTTTGATTTTTAGTTACACCCCTAATTTTTTTAATTGCACTTCGAAAAGAATAAAATATTACTATGCTAAAATTTTCAAACCTACCCATCTCCCTTCACTTTATCTTTTTTTTGATATATATAAGTAAAAATGAATAAATTCTAGAGATATCATATCATACTATTGAATGATGTAACAAAATTAGTGTTTTATGATATATAAAGATATGATGTGTCACCATAATATTTTGGGGGTTTATTTTAATATATTACTAGACAAAACACTTCTATATATATGTGATTGTTTTGTGTTTTAGGGCATTTTATTGGATATGAAAGACAAAAATTGGAACCGAGGCATCTCAACATATCATAGACATATATTGAGTTTGAAAAATCGAATTTATATGTAAGAAAGAACTCATGTATTGACATTTCTCTATCATTCTATTAGATTTTTAGTAAACATTTGGTGCTCTTTATATTAGTTTGTAGTTTCTATTCAAAAAAATTATAGCTTATGTCGTCAAATAAATACAACATCTATTTTCATTTACAAATGTGATACGACTTTCAAACATAATCTCTTTTTTGTTTAATGGATTCAATATTAGACGGTTCAAATCCATCTAGAATTTCACTCAACCATGATAAAATACACAATAAATTGCAATTTTGATTTTTATAATAGTTAATAAACAATTTTTTTTTATAAATTTATTTAATAAATGATTGAAATTTATTTTAAACACAATAT
>JBBPBT010000487.1:745029-758551 GCA_037974875.1 Cicer bijugum
ACAAATAAATATATATCGATACAAAATTTAATTTGAAAAGTATAACTATCATTTTAAGATAATTTTATTTTTTTGCTATTATTATAATTTGATACTGTAACAAAAAAATGTATACTTCAAAAAAGATTACAATTTACTAATTGCATTGATACATATAATTGGACTTTCCCCTCACATCTACTGTGACTTGAATTTAAATTTAAAATTACCTAATTAGTAGGTTTTTATATAAATTCTATTATAAATTTTCAATAAGATTGATTGTTCTCGCTAATCTTATACCTAGATGCGCCTCTTTTTATCTAATATTTTCAATGATAAGTAAAGGGTTATATTTTAGTAACATATTAGCTTGGTAATGAAAAATTAATTTGTTAAGATAATTTAAGAAGGCAATTGCTGAAAATAGTTGTGGTGGATAATGTATAATATTTTTTCTCCTTAAAAAAAAATCATTCATAGAGATATTAAAACCGACTATTAATATTGGAGAGACTTATGGAATTGTGTGTCATGCTCTATGTGCCAATCAAATTTATTGATTCTCCTCCTAGTTGATTATGGGAATAGACTATATATCTAATTGTGGTGTTATATATAATGAAGTAAAGACTAAGGACCATCTCATCTCATTCTCAAAAGAAATGAAGAAGTCTATCTATTACTATAACTTTCTAAAATATAATTGATATAAAGGCACACATTCTTAAAATATGTGATATTAATCTAATATTTATATAAGAAAATCATAGTAATTGAAAGTTTCATTTCTTTTAAAAAATGGAGGATCTCAACTCGTTATAATAGTATAATGCACTGTGTAATTGATAAAAATATATATAATATCATTGGTAAGTGATGTGAAAATTCACGAAGAATATAAATATAATCATTGGTGAGTGATGTGAAAACGGAGTAGGAGGAAAATTCCTCACTAGTTTTAGGGCTTCAATTTTCAATTCTTTGTGAAGAGGTTGATGCTTGATCCATATTAAACATATGATAGGAACCCAACATGACCTCAAAAAGAAGAAGAAACTTGCATCTTCGTCTATAGCAAAAAGCTATCGCGTAAAATAACAAAAAAGTAACTCAAAAATGATATTGAGTTGATCAGAAGCAACATTTATTTGTTAATTTAGTTCAAGTATTTTTGGTTAAAAATTAAAAGAAATAATGAACCTATATAACAACTATTTTTTTTAATTAAATTAATAAATTAACTCATTTAAAAATAAGTTATTTAGATCGGTTATATAAAAAAAATCCAAAATTACGAATAACTATGATCGTAGTGAATTTTAAAGCATTTCTCTAGAGATAAAAGGGCAAGATTTGAATCAATATGTTGTAAATTATTTTGTAAGTAAAAAAAAATTACAAAATGTAACACTAAATTAAAAAAATGCATACAACAATAATAGTAAAGCTGAAATCATATATAATTTCTTATTATTCATATCATTGCATTTAATTTTAATTTATTAAATAAGAAAGACTACGTTCTCTCTCAAACCCAAACTATCACTAGTAGAAAATTGAGTTTTTAATATAGTTAGTTAAGTCATTTATGTTCCATCAGACTTAACAAGCGAAGGAAAAATATATTTAATTCGGTTGTCTACGAAAACGAGTTAAAAAAATAAGATGGTGTCAAAATTGTAAATAGATGAAAACAATTTTATTAACATAATATAAAAAATTAAAGTAATGACATTTGAACACAATTTTAAACACAAATACATATGACTCTCCAAGTAATCTCTCTCTTGATTTAATTTCTCCCTTTTTTATTTTCCATACAATCTCTCTTCATTTAATTTCTCCCTCTTTTTACTTTTCCCTTTTTTGTCTCTCTTTTTTTACATTTTTTTTGTCTTCCTCTATAAAAATAAACCTCACACATTTATCTTCCTTTTCTTTCATAATTTATCCATTTTCCTTTTATTTAATTATTTTAATCAAATTTTTTATGAAGTAATTTGGACATTCTAATCAAACAAAATATAAACCTGATTAATGACTTAAAACAATATGGTTAATTCCTTACACAACTTGGTTAATGGATTTGAACAGAAAATTTGGTCATTCTAATCAAACAATGTAAATCTGGTTAATGACTTTAAGAAACATTAGCATTTTTTAGATGAAAAGAAGAAGAAGAAGAAAAAATAAATGTGTTATGGACATATTTGATTTTGTGGGAGGTTCTCTATAGCCATGTAGTTGGTGGCATTTGAACTACACTTTCTGCCTGTTTTTCTTCTTCTTTCTTTCTGTTTTTATGAACAAATATGTATAAACTTTATTTATTTATTTTATGAACAAATATGTATGAAATTTTGAGTTTCTTTCTTTCTTTCTTTCTATTTTTATGAACTTTCTGTTCAAATTCATTAACTACGTTGTGCAAAGAATTAACCATATTGTTTTAAGTCATTAACCAAGTTTATATCTTATTTGATTAGAATGCTCAAATTTTCAGTTTGAATTCATTAACCAAGTTGTTCACAACATTAACCATGTTTCTTAAAGTCACTAACC
The DNA here is from genome assembly GCA_037974875.1 of Cicer bijugum. Taxonomy (NCBI): domain Eukaryota; kingdom Viridiplantae; phylum Streptophyta; class Magnoliopsida; order Fabales; family Fabaceae; genus Cicer; species Cicer bijugum. Next base: position 747,574 of record JBBPBT010000487.1, read on the forward strand.
AAATTTATACTGTTTGATTAGAATGATCAAACTTTATGTTTAAATCCATTAACCAAATTGTGTACGAAATTAACCATATTATTTTAAGTCATTAACCAGATTTATATTTTGTTTGATTAGAATGTTCAAGTTAAAAAAGAGAGATAAAAAAGGGTTAGTAAAAAGAGGGGGAAATTAAATGAAGAGAGAGATTGTGTGGAAAGTAAAAAATGAGAAAATTAAATGAAGAGAGTGATTACTTAGAGGCCACATGTATTTGTGTTTAAAATTGTGTTCAAATATCATTACTCAAGTCAATTGTCTACAAGGCGGTGTCAAATTCATAAATAGATGAAAACTATTTTAATAGCTTAATATAAAAAATTAATATATCTCTTTTAATTCAGTAAATTACATAAACGACTTAATAAAATGAGGCCGTGACAATTTTATAAATATTTATTAACTATTCTATTATAAACCTTTTCTATTATCTAACAATATTTGAAAAGATTTTACTCCAATTCACATCCATCACCCAGCTCAGTTTCATGTTTCATCGATGATCTCGACTTCTTCACAATCACCAAACTCAGTTTCATCGTTGATGTCGACTTCTTCACGCCAAACTCAGTTTTATCGCCACCATTTTAGTTGTTCAAATTATTGAATAATAAATTTATATGAATAATTTTTTACTATCCTTGATATATAACAATAATTTTGAGACGTTGATAAAATGAATAAAATGATTAGTATATGTGGTCATAATTTCATTTAAATAATATCGTATTATTTGATTTATTCGAATGAAAAAATATATGTAAAATTTTTTTTTCTAACTATTTTTTATTTTACCTAGGCATGGTTATTTATTTTTAACAAATGATTATGGATCATAGTTGAATGAATACTAATCATTTGAGCAAGTGTACAAGTGTGGAGAAATTTTTACAACTTACTTTAAAAAAAAAAACTTCATAAAAATCATGGAAAATTTTATTGTTGTTAATTTTTAAATGAAACCGGTTACATTTTGAAGTTGCTATAGTTATACAAAACGGATATAGTATGATGATTTGTTAAACATGATAAATCTATAAGTGTGACTACTATGTTATGTTACATATGTTGAATATCTTAATATAGTTATTTCATAAATGCATATACGTAATTTTTTATACGTTGTTATTGATTGTATTTTTTTTTAATATTTGTATGATAAAAAATTATAAATTGTTATTGATTGTCTTTTTTAATGTTCATATGATAAAAAATTAGGATTCAGCTGATATTGATTGTGTTTTTTTTTTCTTTCAGATATTTGATGACTCGAGATCAATTCACTCGAATCAAATTAAAGAAGTTCGAGAACGTTGTGCATGTGGATTTTATTTTGAAATTAATTGAAGAAAATGATGATGCTAATATATGTCTATTGAATATTGCTACATTGTGATTTTGTTAATGGATATCTAAATTTTTTTTTTCCGTCTTGTCAAGATTAGTCAGAAATGAGATACATATTATTTGTACTCTATATTTTTTTTTGTATAAATATGAGATATTGTGATATTGCATATTTTGATTATTAGATGGTTATATAAAATTGTGATTGTAAGTACAAAACTCTTATTTGAAATTTAATACGAAATATTGTATGGATTAGGAGCATGAAAACAAAATGAGAAATTTATAAAAAAATAAAAATAAAAATATTATTTTAACTATATCTATTAAGTCAGTTGGTCAAAATATTCGACTTAAAAAGATGATGTGTTGTACTAAATTTATGAAATTTAAGTCGGTTAAGCTGAATCGACTTAAGATGATGAAAAGTCGGTTCATGAAACCAGTTAAAAAACATATTTTTTAAGTCGTTTGCTGTTAAATCGGGCACATAACCTACTTAAAACGTACATTTTAACTGACTTAAGAAGACAAAATTTTAATAGTGTATTATCATATTAGTAAAATAGCAAAAGAGCTAAGACTTCTAAACAGGTGGAGACATAGCAAAAGCATGGTGTGGATGACAACATTTTTTGTTTATAATGCATGTTTCTGGTAGTGGAATACAATCAATGTATTTGTTTGCTCGTGTTCCATATACACTTCCCACTAGGATAGTTGCAACAACAACAAATAACATCATCTTTAACATCATTTTCAACATTTTTTCCATTATAGTTTCAAGTATTTTTTTTTGGCAAAGAAAATAAAGTGACTAACTTTTCATGACATTGCTAAGACATGTTTACCTATTTATACAAAGAGGTATTGGACCCTCAAAAGAATCAAAATGGGAACAAATTAATTCACCATGCATAAGTGTCCGCAAATATTTTTTTTAGAGAAAGAAATTATTTAGTTTGTCACATTAAGTAAAGTTTTAATGATATTAATCGATAATTTGTAACAGTATGCTTCACTACCTTTTGTTTTTTTGGCAAATGATATTTGACTATCCCTAGGTAATAATTTATTTGGTCACATAAAATAACGATTTATATAATTGACAGATTATTTGGTATGTCAAAAATGACATTTTATAACGTGTGTTTTACAACTTTTATTAAATACAAACCCTGTTGTATAATATTTTTAAAATAACGGAGGATACAATAATGTTTTTTTACAAGCGCGGGGAAAAAGCGTTGTTGTAGGGTCATATAGGGTCACATAGCGCTTGTACATAATATTTACAAGACTTTTACAGCGCTTTTTCAAAAGCGTTGTAAACTGAAGCGCCCTCACATAATGTTTTACAGCGCTTCTAGAGCGCTTTAAACACAAACGCTGTAAAATATAGCGCTCCCATCTTATGTTATATAGCTTTTAAAGCGCTTTTTTGACAAGCGCTGTAAAAGACTTGCGCTTTCACATAATTAAATGATGGTCTATTAGAGCGCTTTTTATACAAGTGCTGTAAAAGATTTACGCTTTCACATAATTAAAGGACCTATTAGAGCGCTTATTACAAGCACTATAAAATCATTCACTTTAAATAAAAATTATTTACTTTAAATTAATAAAAACAAATTTAAAATAAATTTAATACATTGTCCTAACCCTACGAACCCTCATCTCCTCTACTATGCGAACCCTCCTCTCCTCTACTGTGCGTCCATCTACTGCTCCTCCTTTAAAAAAAATTAGATACGTTGTCTCAGGTACTGTATTTATTAATTTGTTGTTGTCACTAAAACTAATAAATTGTTACATAATAAATCATATAAAATCTATTCTTTTTTGAAAGTTGTTGATCTGTTCTGTTTTGAAATCAGATTTGGACCTTGGTTTCCATTTTCCAATATTAGATATGTGTACTATACATTGGTATAATGTTATCAGTAACTTATTATTTGTGTAACTACATTTATATAGGTCATATAAAATGGACCGAAAATGGATGTCTGTCAATCGATTGTCAAAAGAGTATGAAAATAGAGTGAAGAAGTTTGTTGAGTTTACATTGAAGAATGCAAAAGATCCAAATAGAGTCGTTTGTCCTTGTTTAAAATGTTGTTTTGGAAAATGCATTAGAGAAGATGAATTAGAAGGACGTTTAGTATGACATGGAATTGATCAAAACTATACATGTTGGATAAGACATGGTGAGAATAAAAAAGGAAACATTAATTTTGAGAATGGTTCGACATATGCTTCAACTGATTTCGACACAGATACATATAAGTCGGACCGAGTTGAGGAGATTGCAAAAGCAATTGAAGAAGATCTTCGAGATTGTCCTAAAATATTTGAGAGTTTGTTGAGTGATGCACATAAACCATTATATAATAGTTGTACTAAATTCACAAGATTGTCGACGATATTAAAGTTGTACAACTTAAAAACGAGTAATGGATGGTATGATAAAAGCTTCACAAAATTATTAACACTCTTACAAGATATGTTGCTAGATGATAATGAACTTCTCAGTCGAACCTACGAGGCTAAACAAATTTTTTGCTCTATTGGCGTGAGTTACGAAAGGATTCATGCATGTCCTAACGATTGCATTTTATTTCGAACCGAATATGAATTACTAAAGGCGTGTCCAAAATGCAATGTCTCTCGATATAAGAAGAAATAATCTACTCCAGCAAAAGTCATGTGGTATTTTCCTATAACACAAAGATTTAGGCGCATGTATCACAGTGAAGAAAATTCAAAACGCTTGACATGGCATGCATATGAAAGAATTAGAGATGAAAAGTTTCGACACCCTGCAGATTCTCTACAATGGGTAAAAATTGATCACGAGTATCCTAAATTCGGGATAGAGTCAAGAAATCTACGACTTGCACTTTCTACTGATAGAATGAATCCACATGGTCTTCAAAACATCTCACACAACATGTGGCCTGTGATTTTGTTGATTTATAACCTATCTCCATGGTTATGTATGAAGCGTAAGTTTATAATGTTGTCTCTGTTAATTTCTAGACCAAACAACCGGGGAATGATATCGACGTATACTTGACTCCATTAATTAAAGATTTAAAAAATATGTGGGAGACAGGTGTGGAAGTTTATGATAGGTATAAGAAATAATGTTTCAATTTTAGGGCTATATTGTTCGACACGATTAATGATTATCCAACATATGGTAATTTATCAAGATATAGCATTAATGGTCAATTTGCATGTCCTATATGTAAAGAGAGTACAAATTGGATGCGGTTGAAATATTGTAAGAAGAATGTATTTCTTGGACATCGTAGATTTTAACCTTATAGTCATCAGTATCGTGGGTGGAGAAATGCATTCAATGGAAAATTAGAGGAAGATAAAGCTTCTTTAGCACTAAATGGATATCAAATACTTAAAAAAAATACAAGGTTTGACCAATAAATTTGGCAAACCTTTTGCGCGAGAGCTGGTCAAAATTGGGTGGAAGAAAAAGTCAATTTTTTTGAATTGCCATATTAGAAGTCATTGTATATAAGACGTTTCCTCGATGTGATGCATATTGAAAAAATGTATTTGATAGTGTTATTGGTATGTTACTCAATGTTTCAGGAAAGTCTAAAGATGGCATCAATGCAAGATTGAAATTGGTCGATATGGGAATAAGAAATGAATTGGGTCCCGTAAAGAAAGGAAATCGTACATATCTACCTCCAGCCGCTTATACTCTATCTAGAAAGGAAAAAATTGTTTTATGTAAATTTTTACACGAAGTTAAAGTTCCAAAAGGATACTCTTAAAACATTAGAAATTTAGTTTGTATGAAAGACCTCAAGTTAAAAGGTTTGAAGACCCATGATTGTCATATTCTAATGGAGTATTTTCTATCAATAGGTATACGTTCCATTTTACCTAAAAAGGTTCGATGAGCCATAGCTAAATTATGTTTCTTCTTTAGGGAAATTTGTAGTAAAGTGATCGATCCTCAAAAATTACCGACATTGTAGACGAAAATTGTTGTTACTTTGTGTGAGCTTAAAATGTATTTCCCACCCTCGTTTTTTGATATAATGGTTCACCTTACTGTTCATCTTGTTAAGGAGACACAACTTTGTGGACCAACTTATATGAGATGGATGTATCCGATAGAACGATATATGAAAATATTAAAAGGGTACGTAAAAAATAGAAGTCGACCAGAAGGTTATATTGCTAAACGGTACATTGTCGAAGAGACTGTTGAATTTTGTACTGAATATCTGTCCAATGTTGAATCCATATGGCTTCTCATGTCTCGTCATTTGGGAAGAATATTAGGAGAACATATAATTGGAAAGAGACTAATGACTATATCAAGGACATAATGGGAGCAGACACAATTGTATGTTCTGCACAATGATGATGAGGTTCAACCGTATGCTACAATACAAATGGATCAATTATCTAGTTTGAACATGAATAGGAATCAAAATTGGCTAACTAGAGAGCACAATCGAATATTTATGACATGGTTAAATAATTACATAAAATCAAAGTTTGATATAGACCCCAAATCAATTTCACAGAGATTGAGGTGGCTAGCAAATGGTCCGAATTTACATGTCTTTTCTTACACCGGTTATGTAATTAACGGCTGCACATTTTATACCAAATAACAAGATGATCAAACCACTATGTAAAATAACAAAGTCACTCTCATAGCTGAAGTGATGCATATCTCAAGTACAAAAGACAAAATCCTAATATATGCAAATCTATCATATTTTGGGGTTATCGAGCCCATATGGGAGTTAGACTACACAATGTTTCGTGTTCCTATATTTGGTTGCAAATGGGTCGATAATAATAATGGCGTTCGGATTGGGGAGTCAGGGTTCTTGCTTGTCGATTTTAATAGGGTGGGATACAGAAATGAGCATTTTATTTTAGTGTTGCAAGCTAAACAAGTGTTTTATGTCACTGATCCTACTGATGATAAATGGTCTGTTGTTCTATCGAAAATAAAATAAGCGACGATAACAATAATAATGAAGATGTTGGTAATGATATTTTCTTTGCAACATCACAACCACATGAAATTGATTCAACTGATGATGGTTTATATCTTAGAGATGATCATGATGAGGGAATTTGGATTTATCAATCGTTTCGTATCGTTAATGGACAAACAAATGTGAATCCCACTAGGAAAAGAAGAAGGACATCTTAATGTGTTTAATTGTTTTATATAAGTCATGTAATCTGAACTAAGTTCATGTAATTTTTTGAAAGAGACATATTCACCTGAAGTGAATTCAAAAACATTTCCACATATGGAAGACTCAATTTACATATGAAAGTTGTATTTCAATGTATTTGTATGAATATAATTTTTGTAAGACATACAATTTGGACTCTTGAAAAGTCTGCTCAATAAAAATGAATAAGTCTCTTTATGCTCTAAAAAAATATAGATGCATGTTGTATACTATTCTTAGTGAATACTATCCAATGAGGGATGTGACAATGACATCATTTTTCCATTTTAAGAAAATATTTAGAAATAAACTTGATATGAATATTATCAGAACTCCTAAAAAGCTTTTATAATCAAATTGATTAAAGAAAAAGTTTGAGATGAAATATGTACGAAGGGAAAATATTTGTTTTGATTGAATCTTTGAAGAATAGTATTTGAGTAAATCATGAAGCTTATTTAACAAAAGTACTAATATAGTTCTATATTAACAAATCACATTTGTTGTGTACTCTAATGGTTCTGAGGTCACTAGATGTGAATGAAAATTGTTTCAGAACTTGAGAAAAGGATGACAAACTAATTGGTCTTGAAGTACTATATTTTAGTTTAATTTGGAAATAGTATGGAACCTTGATAATTGCACATGCTTTGATATAGTATTTGTTGTCAATTAATTAACAATAGACAACTCTTCAACACACGAAGACATTGAAACAAAGCCATACATATATTTTGTTATCTTAGATATACATATTATTTATCTAATCTTCCTAATGACATTTTAGCATTACATGAGACAAGTCTAGAATACAATTTTATGGAGATATTTGATTCTACATATACAAAAAACTTTTGCTTTTTTTTTTTCTTCTTTCTAAAACAAGTTTATTCCAACAATTCAATGTGAAGATAATGTTATAACTAAAGTGGTTTGAAGAACTATGTCCCTTACTTGTTTTGGTGATAGCAAATATAAATTTGTGGGAACAATTTAAAGCACTAATGTTTTTATTTAAGTGTGCAATTCCATGATCATGTAATCTTAAATCTCTTTACGCTGCAATTTCTGATGATTGGACAATTTAAAGGAATACCAAGATAATGCTCTGAAATTTGTATTTTGAATTTGATGAATGCACCTTTGATGATTCTTTTTTTTTTTTTGCAAGCAACACTCTGATAATTTTACATCTGATAACTGTAACAAGTGTTTGATCGTCTAAATCTGATACGAGTCAATACTCTAATTGAAAGTCGCTACTATATTGTGAGTCAACACTCTTATATAAAGTTTACACTATGATAATAAGTCAACGCTCCAAAGAAGTCAAATTTTACTATCCTTTGCTCAACATCTTGAATTTCTTATCCGTATGAAGAACTGTGTGACATACTCTGATCATAACAACCTCTTCTTTTCCTGTCTCCTTATCAACATACGCTGCATCAATTATGAGGTTAGATTTGAACAAGTTTTAATGGAGAATCAATCTCTGAAAATTTGATATAAAACATTATGATTTAGGTTGATTTCTTGCAATCACAACAACGATCAGAAATCCTAATAACCATGGGGTTTCTATTTAAAAGGACGCACAATCTTCATTGAAAAACAACAACAACAAATACTATGAAAAGCACAATACTATTGTCTCTACACCTTTGTTCTTAACCTTATTACATTTCTGAGTGTTGAGAGATATCTAACTTTCTAAGAACATAGCTTTGTAAGCACATTATTGTAAGAGTTATTTAGAAAAACCCCGTAAACACTTTCTATATGTAATCTAGCCCAATAGTGGATGCTTCCTCAACAACTTGATTATACTAAGCAAGAAGGTTAAGGATAGTTGAACACAATCAAGTTGGCTAGTAGGTATTCAGTGCATGTATGATATCATAGGTGAATAGTAGATTAAATTCTTCAGTTTGAAAGGATTTAACGTAGCTACTATGTTGGTGGTGAATCCGGATAATTTGACTTGTGTTATTATGTGATTATCGTTTTCATATGTTATGTTTTATTTTTTATTTTAATCTTTCTTAAACTTGTTTGTAAAATAAAACACAATTCAAACCCTTTTTACACTGTCTCTAATCACGTTAAGAAAATGCTCATAAGTCTTTCTAGCAAGTAGAGACGAAAGATAACAATAATACAAGAGGCTAAAGACCTAAACAAACTACATATGAAAGAATTGATGACTAGTCGAAGATGAGTCAAAAGAAGAAGTCAAAGTCCTTGGTTCTTAAATCCAAAGGATTGAAAGCAATCTCCAAGGCCCTAAAAGTGAAAGAAGACTCAAAGGAAAAAGAATCATATGACATGAGTGAAGACTTAGATGATAAAGAGTTATCTTTTATCTCAAAGGTAATCTAGCACATGTGGAATAACAGGAAGCAATCTTTCCCAAAAAAGATTTTAGACGACCCCAAAATAGTAGAGAAAGAGGTGAAAAATCATAAAAGAAATGAATCATCTGCAACGAATGAAAAGAACTCGAACATTTCAAGTCAGAGTGTCCTAAAATTGAAAAAAAGAATTTCCCAAAGAAAAGACTTCAATGCAAAAAGGAAAGGTGTAAAATTGTGTGAAGATAATTGAATTTTATATAATTTTTCTTTTCCTAGAACACCTCGACAAAATGGTGTTGTAGAAAGAAAGAAAAAGATCTCTTCAAGAAATGACACACACCATTATTCATGAAATGAATGTTTCCGAACACTTTTGGGTAGAAGCAGTGAACATGACATGCTATATTCAAAATATAATCTATATTAGACATATTCTTAATAACACTCCTTACGAACTATGGAAAGGAATAAAACCCAACATTGCATACTTTCATCAAATTGGTTGCATATGCTATATTTTGAATACCAAAGAGAATCTTGGCAAGTTTGATTCATGATCTCAAAAGTAATCTTTTTTGGTATACTCTGAAAGATCTAAAGCCTATAGATTATACACTAAAGAGACACTGATTGTTGATGAATCAATTCATGTCAAATTTGATGACAAAAAGCTTGACCATAAAAAGTCAAAGCTAGATATAGATTTTGTAGATGCAGTTAAAAATTTAAATATGATTATTTAAAAATGAACAAATAAAATCATTAAAAAAATCTTATATTAAGGACAAGACTAATACATTGTTTCTTATAATAAGTGATTTTGTTTAATAAGTTTGTGTACATATTAAAAATATTATATATGATATATATATATATATATATTTAATTTTTATTAAATAGAATAATACAAATAATAATGTCATTTTGATTAATAAAACAAATTCGATTTTATTAAGCTAAGTAACTTAAACAATAGTTACTTTTGAAGTCAACAAATCGATATCTATATATTATATATCTATAAAGTTTTGATTTACAGTTAAGGGTTTAACATTTAGGGTTCATAGGGTTTAGATGATTTAGAGTTTTATAAAGTTTAGGGTTACAATATAACTTTTTCAAAATACTCGTCACTGAGTAAGGATTCAGTGGTTATGACACTCTACATCGTGTATTCTCCTCTATCTATTTAACTGTTTCAATCAACTATTTGGTCATTCACTAGTCGAACGAGACCATACTATTCATTGGTAGTTTTTACCATTCACCGTGTTTGCTCGTAGTCTTGTGACACCGTATTATCTATTGGCCGTTATTTATTACCATCCACCGTGTTTGTTCGTATAAGAATGATTTAGGTTTTAGAGAGCTTATAATTTTCTCAATAAGTATCTAAAAATCTACTTAGAGGTTACTCGTCTATCTAATTTATTCAGTTGAATCATTTGATCGTTCACTAGTCGAGTGTCACCATATTATCATTTGGTTGTTGTTACCATTCATTGTATTTGCTCGGATAAGCCAAATTTAGATTTTATGATGTTTATAATTTTCTCAAAAAGTATTTGAAAATCTATTTAGAGGTTACTCTTATATCTATCTAACTTATTCAGTTGAACAATTTGATTGTTCGCTAGTCGAGTGTCACCATATTATCCTTTGATTGTTGTTACCATTCACCATATTTGCTCATATACGACCAAATATAAAATTTAAAACGCTTATAATATTTTAAATAAGTAATTCACAATCTAGTTAAACATTACTACTATATCTATCTAACTTATTTAGTTGAACTATTTGCTTGTGAGTTATATTCAAGTGTAACCTTATGCTAGTATTATCTTGATAATTATTTTTGCAAATTTACAAAAAATGACTTGTGGATGCAGAGTGTCCATATGTTATTTCTTAGTGTAATTATATAAAATAGAAAAAATTAGGTGTAATTATTGAAATAAGAAGCATAAAAAAAATACCTAAATATATATA
>JBBPBT010000487.1:758818-798863 GCA_037974875.1 Cicer bijugum
GAAGACATTTTATGACAAACGTTTAGACAATAAAATTCTTTATATTAAAATAGAAATATTATATTTTAATAATAATAATATTACATTTTTTTAAATTTATTTAGTAACTTCCTTTAAAAAAAAGTATTGCAATGCATTGAATAAATAAAATATTAGTATTTGATCTTAATAATATCTTAAAAATGTGTTAATATTTAAAAATAAATAATGAATCTTTGTACTTGAAAGTAATGAATTTTTAAATGAATTATATTAAATTGTTTATAATGAAAATAAACACAAGTCACGAAAAATAAGTTTCCATAAAACTAAAAAATAATGGTAATAGTTATACAACCGTCATATTAATAACAAAAAACACAAGTTTCTATAAAATTAAAAATAAATGCAAATTTTAAATAAAAAATGAAAGAATTTGAAATAATAGTGTAATAAATGCATATCATTAAAAAATAACAGAAGAATTTGAAAATTAACCCCACATCGGTAATAAATACAAATATTCTTAAAAATAGAAGAATTTGAAATGCTAGTTCCACATCGCTAATAAATACAAATCTTCTAAAAAAACAGAAGAATTCAAAATGTTAGTCCCACATCGGTTGTTTCTAAAATACTGGAAGTTTAGTGAACTGGTTCGCAAAAGTACCGGGAACCGGTACTCACGAACCACCACGAACCACCACTCTTAATATGACAGTTAAAGTCACTCTCAATATGACGATTAAAGTCATTCGCAATATGGTACTACGACCACTCATAACTACGGCATAACGATCGCTCTAAAAACAAAAGGACTATGGCATAACAACCGCTCAAAAACCGAAGGGACTACGGCATAACAGCCACTCTAAAGACCGAAGGGACTACGACATAACAGCCGCTCTAAAAAACGAAGGGACTACGACATAACAGCCGCTCTAAAAACCGAAGGGACTGCGGTATAATAACCGCTCTAAAAACCGAAAAGGACTGCGATATAATTACCGCTCTAAACCGAAAGGGACAGAAAGAAAGGGGAGAAGTGACTCAAAATTTGGCGAGCAGAATATAAGTGGGAGAAAAGAGAAAGTTGGGAAAAGCAGCCAACTTTGATGTACTTTTCACAATAGTTTGATGCTCATTATATAGTGATGGAAGTAAACTCACATTTCTTTTCTAAACAATGTGGGACTTTAGTATGTATAGATTTGAAAGTACTCAAAATACTAGAGCTTTCCAATGTGGGATTTCAAAATTATTTCTTTTCAATGTCGGACTTAACAAGTTTCTTTCCACTTAAATTTACAATAAAAATTTCTTTCCAATGTGGAACTTCAACATATTATTAAATTCACATTATAACATACTTTTTTTCCAACAATCCCCCACTTGAATTTAAAAAAAATGTTTCTAAAATAGCGTCATAGCCACTGTACTATCGCAGTGGATTAACACATATGTCATAGATTTTTCCCATATAGGGATCTCTGCTAGCAAGCATCTCAACCAGCTTACTTCTTCACTACCAGTAGCAGTAGCTAGTACTATCATTTCAAACTCCATAATGGACTGAGCCAATACCGTCTGTTTTTTGATTTCTAAGATACAACACCACTCACTATATTAAAATATAGTCATCAATTTCTTTGGAGTCATTTGATAAGACGTTCCAATCAGCAACATTGGATCCTTCTAGGACTATAGGAAATCTTTGATAATGTAATCCAAGACTCATGGTCATTTTAAGGTATCTCGCGACCCTTTCTATAGTGTGCCAATGCTCTATACTAGGTCTACTAGTAAACCTGCACAACAATTCCACAACATAGGCAATGTCGGGTCTAGTACAATCAGTGGCATACCTGAGGCTGCCAATGATGCTCGCATATTCAGTTTGTCTAACACCTTCGCCAGTGTTCTTGAAAAGTTTCACACTTGGATCATATGGTGTGCAAGCAGGTTTACAGTCAAATTAATTATATTTCTTTAGGATATTTTCAACATAGTGAGATTGATCCAAAGAAATTCCCTTTTTTGACCTAGTAATCTTGATTCCCAGGATTACATTTGCTTCTCCGAGGTCTTTCATATCAAAATTGGTACACAACAATGATTTCAAAATGTTATAGCATGAAAGTTTGAATCAAATATGAGTATGTCTTCTACATAGAGACATATGATACTGCAAATGCCATTTTCAAATTTGTAGTAAATACATTTGTCACTTTCATTCACTTTAAACTCATTCGATTTAATCAAGTTATCAAACTTTTCATGCAATTTCTTAGGAGCTTGCTTAAGACCATATAGATATTTATCTAACTTATAGACCTTGTCTTCTTGTCCATGAATTACAAAACCTTCAGGTTGTTCCATATAAATTTCTTGTTCTAGGTCACAATTTAAAAAAAAGTGGTTTTAACATCCATCTGGTGTATCACCAGGTTATGAATAGTCGCAAGTGATATAAGCACCCTAATGGATGTTAGTCTAGTGACTGATAAGAAAGTGTCGAAGAAATCTATTTTTTCTCTGTCTAAAACCCTTGGCTACAAGGCGTGCCTTGTACTTATCAATACATCCATCGGGTTTTAGTTTCTTTTTCAAAATTCATTTACAACCTATTGCTTTGTAACCAGGAGGCAAGTCTACTAAATGTCAAGTCTTGTTAGACTCTAGAGAATCCATTTCATTGTTTATAGCTTCTTGTCATAGATCTGCATCCAATGATGACACAACTTCTTTAAGATTTGCAGGATTCTCTTCTAAATTATAGACCATATATTCTGGTCCATAATCTTTAGCAACTTTGACTCTCTTACTTCTTCGAGTTTCTGTTTTACCTTGGTTGCTGCTTTCAGTGCTTCTTTTAACAAGAACGTAACTTGGTTCGCTGCCCCCACTATTTCTCCATTTTATAGAGAATTTATTTTCATAGAAGTCAACATCATTGGACTCTGTGATCACTTTTGCATTTAGGTCATAAAACCTATACACTTTGTTCTTTACCGCATACCCAAATGAATTCTCATTCATAGGTTCTACTGGCGAGTTTAATTCGCTCGGGATCGAGGATTCTGACATAAGTCAGACCACCCCGTGTTTGAAAATAAGACAAGTTCGATTGTCTTTTCTTCATTATCTCATAAGGAGATGTTTTATTTTTAGATTTAAGAACTCTACTCAAACATAACAAATAAGCAATATATTTTCTGCACACTAATGAGATGCAACAATATAATTAAGCATACTAGCAACAACTAGTTCAATAAGAGTTATATTTCTTTTCTTTTCAACTTTACCATTCACATCAAACAATTATGGTGTAGTTGTTCCACATATAATTATAGACAATTTATAAAACTTATTTAAACAAACTAGAATCATACTTGGAACCTTTTAATCTTTCCACTAAATTGATTTTCAATTTTAGTTACAGAGATTCTTAACATGTCAAACGTTTTATTTTTGTCTTTCATTTCGTGTTAACTTTCCCATCATGTTCACATATATCAAAGTGTAATAAATCTAAAGACTCAGATTCTCTAACTACAAGTTTATGTGAACTCTTTATTATTTTAGCTTGACTACAAAAATCACATTTTTCAAAATCATTTAACTATAACTTTAGAAATAAATCTAAGTTACATAATTTTAAAATCAAATGTGTTCACATCACATAGTATAGCATGTAAAAAATTAAAATCATACAACATGCAAACAAAAAGATACATTTTATTGATTTTATTAATCAAACATAAAGAGACATATTAAATTTCAATACTTAATTTAAATATGTCACGAGTGACGTACCTTAATAGATGATCCCATGAGCTATCTTCTGAATTTTACGGGAGTGTGTCTCTACGGATCTGTTATCAGTCATCTGATACTCTAGGTAGTAGCTCACTACATACTCATTCAGAGCATTTCAAATATCTCTACCAGTATTGCTGGAACTGTATGGTTATACAGATCATCAGCAACTTCATTAAGAATATAATTCTTATCATTATTTTCCGATGGGTTAATTCTCCATCTTTCTTATCCTTTTATGTTTTCTTCAAAACTTAAACAGTTTATTGAAGAGGCAACATAATCAAATCCAGTAATATCTTTGGTTGACATGGCAGAATAAAACGTCTTAAAATTGTTGGAATTTGAGTTTCAAAAACTATTACAATTTATGCCACCAAAGATATTACTGGGTTGAGTCGCGGACTAAGTCGCTCTCATTAAGACGTTTCGCGGCACTGCCCAAATTGTGCAAGGCAGACTATCAACCACGAAGTCCCCAGGATGAAACAGCCCATATCACTGTATCGGAGTTCTACTGCAATGTAGAAAACCGTTCTAGAATTACACCCTCAATATGGCGCTTAAAGCCACTCTTAATATGACAGTTAAAGTCACTCTCAATATGACGAATAAAGTCATTCGCAATATGGTACTACGACCACTCATAGCTACGGCATAACAACTGCTCTAAAAACAAAACGACTACGGCATAACAACCGCTCTAAAGACCGAAGGGACTACGACATAACAGCCGCTCTAAAGACCGAAGGGACTACGACATAACAGCCGCTCTAAAGACCGAAGGGACTACGACATAACAGCCGCTCTAAAAAACAAAGGGACTACAACATAACAGCTGTTCTAAAAACCGAAGGGACTATGGTATAATAACCGCTCTAAAAACCGAAAAGGACTGCAGTATAATTACCGCTCTAAACCGAAAGGGACAGAAAGAAAGGGGAGAAGTGACTCGAAATTTGTCGAGCAGAATATAAGAGGGAGAAAAGAGAAAGTTAGGAAAAGCAGCCAACTTTGGTGTAATTTTCACAATAGTTTGATGCTCATTATATAGTGATGGAAATAAACTCACATTTCTTTTCTAAGCAATGTGAGACTTTAGTATGTATAGATTTGAAAGTACTCAAATACTAGAGTTTTCCAATGTGGGATTTCAAAATTATTTCTTTTCAATGTGGGACTTAACAAGTTTCTTTCCACTTAAATTTACAATAAAAATTTCTTTCCAATATGGGACTTCAACATATTATTAAATTCACACTATAACATACTTTTTTTCCAACATAGAATAGGTGAGGAGTTTCACTTGAGCTTTGACAAAATGGTATGGTAGTTTTTGTTTTTGCCTGATATCACTATAATATAGGTTATCACATAAATACTGTCTATAAAAGTTGTGATTTCTTGAGAAATTACTTTCTGATTTGATTTATTTTATTTCTCAAAATTTCAAATAGATAGTGTTTACTCACTTTTCATGTTGACCATTTTATTTTCTCCCTTGCATGTGCTCTCTTTGAGTCATCCAATGAGTATAGTCTACAGAAGACAGCTTGATACTGTGAACATATTCTATGTGACTTGGTGTCCAGTGCATTTTATTATATTATTATAATTATATTAACTGTACTTAATGTAATAATTTATTCCAACACTCTAACTTGTGCTACATGGTCTCAACCAACTTGTACCTTACCTAACTTGTTTGGAGCTACTCTTACCTTCTTCATTCAACATTCGGCAAAACAACTGCACTTGGAAAAGATGGCTGCTGCAACTTTGGTTGGAGGTGCATTTCTCTCTGCTTCTGTCCAAACCATGATTGAAAAACTAACTTCAACAGAATTTCGTGATTTCATCAACAACAAGAAGCTGAATGTCTCACTCTTGAAGCAGTTACAAACAACACTGCTGACTCTTCAGGCTGTGCTGGATGATGCAGAAGAGAAGAAGATCAAAAATCTTTCTGTCAAACAATGGCTTGATGATTTGAAAGATGGTATCTTTGATGCGGAGGATTTGCTGAATCAAATTGGTTATGAATTACTGCGATCCAAGGTGGAGAGGACACAAGCTGGAAAAAAGACTAATCAGGTGTGGAACATCCTTTCATCTCCTTTTAAAAACATCTATGGAGAGATCAATTCTCAGATAACGATCATGTGTGAAAGACTGCAACTTTTTGCACAACAAAAGGATATCCTTGGTTTGCAAACTAAAACTGGTAGAGTTTCTTGTAGAACACCTTCAAGTTCAGTCATAAATGAATCTGTCATGGTTGGTAGGAAGGACGATAAAACAAAACTAATGAACATGTTGCTATCAGATGATAGCACTAGCAATAACAATATAGGTGTTATTGCAATTCTAGGCATGGGAGGTGTCGGCAAGACGACCCTTGCACAACTTGTTTACAATAATAAAGAAGTTCAAAAGCATTTTGATCTAAAAGCCTGGGCTTGTGTATCAGAGGAGTTCGATACTTTGAGGGTAACCAAGACTCTCCTTGAATCTGTCACTTCAAAGGTATGGGAAAGCAATAATCTTGATTTTCTTCGAGTTGAATTAAAGAAAATTTTGAGGGGTAAAAGATTTTTGTTTGTGTTGGATGACCTATGGAATGACAGTTATAATGCTTGGGATGAACTTGTAACTCCCTTGATTAACGAAGAAAGTAGAAGCAGGGTGATCATCACAACACGCCAACAAAATGTTGCAGAGGTTGTACGCACTTATCCTATTCATAAATTAGAACCTATGACAGATGAAGATTGCTGGTCCTTACTCTCCAAGCATGCATTTGGAATTGAAGACTTTTGTTGTATCAAATTCCCTAACCTCGAAGCAATTGGTAGGAAAATTTCAAAAAAATGTGGCGGATTGCCAATTGCTGCGAAAACGCTTGGAGGACTTTTGTGTTCAAAGTTAGATGCAAAAGAGTGGGCAAGAATTCTAAACTGTGACATATGGAACTTACCAAATGATGATATTCTACCTGCTTTGCTCTTGAGTTATCAATATCTTCCCTCTCACTTGAAAAGGTGTTTTTCCTATTGTTCAATTTTTCCAAAGGATTATCAACTTGATAGAAAGAAGTTGGTTTTGTTGTGGGTAGCAGAAGGCTTCGTTGAACATTCTCAATGCCAAAAAACACCGGAAGAAGTAGGTGATGACTACTTTTCTGAACTTTTATCTAGATCCTTAATTCAACAATTGAATGACAGTTTTGGAAGTCAAGCTTTTGTCATGCATGATCTAGTCAATGATTTAGCTGTAGTTGTATCTGGAAAGAGTTGTGCTAGGCTTGAATGTGGCGGAAACATCTTTGAAAGTGTTCGACATTTGTCATATAATCAAGATGAGTATGACAATTTTCACAAGTTTGAGACTCTCTATGATCTCAAGGGCCTGCGAAGCTTCTTACCAGTTAGCCCTTCATGGAGATACAATAACTTATCTTGCAAGGTGGTTGATGATTTGATTCCCACACTTAAAAGGTTGCGTGTGTTATCCTTCTCAAACTATAAAAACATTAATAGGTTACCGGATTCAATTGGCAGTTTGGTGTTGTTGCGGTATCTAGATCTCTCTGGCAATGGAATCAAAAGCTTGCCTGATACAATTTGTAACTTGTACAATTTGCAAACCTTGATTTTATATAGTTGCTTGAATCTCACTGAGTTGCCAGTACATATCGGAAAGTTAATTGATTTACGTCACCTTAACATCAGTCGTACCAACATACATGAGCTTCCCATGCAAATTGTCATGCTAGAAAACCTTCAAACTCTAACTTTATTTGTAGTGGGCAAGCTACATGATGGGTTGAGTATCAAAGAGATAAGAAATTTCCCACACCTACAGGGAGAACTTACCATCTCAAACCTACATAATGTCATTGATGCCATGGAGGCATATGATGCTAACTTGAAAAGTAAGGAACAGATTGAGGAGTTAGTTCTTGAATGGGGCAAACAAGCTGAAGACTCGCAAATAGAGAAAGATGTGCTTGATATGTTGCGACCATCAATAAACCTGAAAAAATTGGTCATCGATTTATACGGGGGGACAAGCTTTCCGAGTTGGTTGGGAGATTTTTCGTTTTCTAAGTTGGTGTCTGTTTCCATCAGAAATTGTTCATATTGCATGACACTTCCAGAACTAGGGAAGCTACCTTCTCTCAAAGACTTGACCATTTCTGATATGAGTATGTTGGAGACAATAGGCCTAGAGTTCTATGGCATAACGGAAGGAAGTTCAAATTTTTCATTCCAACCATTTCCATCCTTGGAGAAGCTATATTTTTTGAACATGCCAAATTGGAAGGAATGGCTTATCTTTGAAGGCAACACAATTCCTTTTGCTCGTCTTAAATCCCTGCACTTAGAATATTGTCCTGAACTGAGGGGACATTTTCTTAGCCATCTTTCTTCAATACAAGAAATTAAAATAGTAAGCTGTGGTCATTTCTTGACAACAACACCTACTTTGCATCGACTCTCCTCAATAAATAAAAATAATGTCTACGAAGATTCTGAAAGGGAGCCTAATAGGACGTTTGGGAGTGATTCTCTATGTCAGTTGCAGAAGGTAAGCATAAGGAACTGTCCAACAACGTGGTCTCTGCTTAAAATGATTACGAGCAACACTTGTCTTCGAGAATTGTATCTCTATTGTATTCCATCTCTCACCGCATTTCCAACAGATGGTCTACCCACTTCGTTGCAAAAACTTAATATTTATAGATGTGAGAGTTTAGCTTTACTACCTCTTGAAACGTGGAGTAATTACACATCACTTGTGGATTTAGAGTTGTGGAGTAGTTGTAATGAACTTATCTCCTTTCCACTGGATGGTTTCCCTAAACTCCCAACGCTTACCATTTCTCGTTGTTTGAATATTGAATCCATTTTTATCTCAGGAAGTTCTTCCGTTCGATCATTAACCCTCCAATCCCTTTGTTTAAGTTTCTGTAAGGCACTTAGATCATTGCCTCAACAATTGGACACTCTCACCTCTCTTGAACGCTTGACTCTCAGTAATCTTCCAGAACTGAAATTATCATCCCTACCTCCTAAATTACATTGGATTAATATTTTCTCCATGGGAATAATAGCACCTGTAACTGATTGGGGTCTCCAATCCTTGACTGCTCTTTCTGAATTGATAATTGGAGGTGATAGTGATATAGGTAACACCTTACTGAAGGAGCAATTGCTGCCTGTCTCCCTTGTGTCTCTCACATTAATTAATCTCTCTAAATTTGAAGGAAATGGGCTTCAACATCTCTCTTCTTTGAGAAAGCTTAGTTTGGAAAATTGTCCGAAGCTTGAGTCCTTGTCTAAGGGCACACTGCCTTCTTCCCTGGAATCACTTGATCTTTTTAGTTGTGATAGAATTAAGTCATTGCCTAAAGACATTATGCCTTCCTCTCTAGAGACACTTCAATTTAATCTTTGTGAAAGACTTGAGTCGTTGCCAGAAGACAATCTTCCTAACTCTCTTAAGCTCTTGAGGATTAGAAAATGTCCTATGTTAGAAGCAAGGTATGAAAGTGAGAGAGCAGAACATTGGTCCAAAATTGCTCATATCCCTGTTATCAGACTAGAAGAAAAAGTGATAATATGAGCCACGAGAAGCGAAGAAAGAGCTGCATTCCTGAGTTACAGGTACATTTTATGAGATATTTCCAAAATATTGGGTAATATATGTATCTATAATTGGTTATAATTGACATGACATTGTTGTTGGTTTAGTGGTTGTGTTCATTGTGCAACACGTCAACACAAGGTCCCAAGTTCAATCTGTGCCTATGCTTAAAAAGGCGCAATGGGTGGTTTGTTGTGGGTTTAGTGGTCGTGTTCATTGTGTGTCAACACGTCTACACAAGGTTTTCGAAACCGGGCCATGTGCGAAAAGAGACATTGATCAACCACCAGACCAGTGCAATGCTTTAGTCAGTAACTAAACATTATATGCATATATCCCTTCGCGAAACAGTGACAAAATCAAGAATTGTAACTCTTTTTCAAGTGACATTATTTTTCTATAAATAGTGTCACTTATGAAAACACGAAATTTGAGATATTGCCATCCACTTTTCTCACCCATTCTTATATTCTAAGTCATATTATTCTTTTCTAATGCATGAGTAAAGAATAGGTAACATTCTTTTGTAACATACTATTGAAAGACACTCTTGGTGTGATAGTGCAAATCATATCAAGGTTTTCCAAAGTACTATGAAGGGGATTCGTTGGTTATCTCATTTACATCCGATTGGTGTGGGAGAATCGAACCTAAAGGCTAATGTAACAACACACTTTGAAATTTGTTACATATAATCTTCATCAACAACTTCACTATTAAAGTCTTGCAGCAATTGTCACCAACACAGATCCAACACATTTTAACTTTACTTCCCTAATCAAGAATTTTTCAATTGTATGTTTTCAATTGTATCATCAATGTAGCCAACCCACTCTTGTTGTTTCTTATTAAGAGACAATATATTTCCATTTGTAAGTGCTTGTTGTGAAACATTTCTTGTTTTTATTTCCTAAATTTTGTGTTAGTTTTACTTATTAATAAAAAAGTAAAAGACTTTTCAAGTGCACCTAACAAAAAATAGTAGTATAAATAGACGGAGTAAGATAAGATTAAGATTGGTCTACATTTCCTATAATTTAGGAGGTAAGAGACTTTTGTATTTTCATTTTGGGGTCTACATTTTTAGAAACAATGAAAATGTCAAAATAAAATTTTCATTATTTTCGAAAATGCTACATCCTTTACTAGTATTTTATCTTCTCTCCATGACAATGACTCACTTAATTAGAGTCTCTTATCGAAGTAATATGAACACACATTTAAAAAAATGAAAACACAATATTTTTACAAAGTAAACAGGACCTAAGAATCTAAGTTGTTGATGATTGTTTGTAAATATTGGCCTATTGAGTCAGTTGTTTGAGTAACATATGATAATATTCCTCACAAGATAATCGTTGAAGAATCAAAAGAAATTAGATTTTATTTTCTTTTATTTTATATTATTATGTTTATTTTAATTTTATGATTATGTCATTATTATTTAGTATTACTATTGTAATTTCTTTTTCTATATAAACAACTTAGAGTTGTAGTAATAAAATGTTAAAAGTATTTTGTCTTTTACTTTCTTCATGATATCAAGAGCTCGGATTCTATAAAGCTTTCCACAACCCAGTAGGGTTTGACTTTCCAACCAACTGAGCTAAAGCTAATGGCACACAATACCCCATGGAAGATATCCCTTACGGGTAGCGGCGACAATGACGATGATTTGGTTAAAAAATTAAAAGTAGTCAACAACGCCGACAATATTTGTTTAGGCAGGGGCCCATGTGGCAATGGCGACCGAAATGGTTTATATAACAATGGTTTTTCCAAAATTTTTGGCCATGAGAGAACTTCTAATTCCCTCAAGGTTTGTAATCCAGAAACTAACTGGGAAAAAATTATGTCGAATGGTCCCAAACCGCAAGATTGATACTAGACGGTAAGGGAAAATATGGTTTCCTAACACGAGAGATGCAAATGTCTGCCACAACTAATCCGAATTACACGTTTTGGAAATTTGAGAATTCTGTTATTATTGCTTGGTTGCTTAGTAATATGGAATCAACATTTAGAAAACCTTTTATGTTTTTGTCTACTGCGAAGGAAGTTTGGGAGACTGTCAAATAAACATATTTTGATATTCATAATTCTTCTCAAATTTTCGATCTTAAATCACGATTGTCGCATGCCAAGCAAGGAGATAGAGATGTCACTACCTATTATAATGAGTTGATGACACTATGGCAAGAATTGAACCTCTACTATGATGATCATTGAAAGTGTTGTGAGGATAATGTTTTGTTTCTTAAGAGACAGGAGAACGATCGAGTATTCATGTTCTTGGTTGGGCTTAATAAGCGACTTGATGAAGTTCGAGACATAATATTGGGAAAGATTACATTTCCATCACTTCGGGAAGCGTTCTCAGAAGTTAGAAGAGAAGCGGCGAGACAACATGTTATGATGGATAAGACACCTTATGTTGGGGAGGTTAAAAGCTCTGCCCTAGTCACTAAGAATGAAGACAAGAAGAGAGATGGCAAGAAACCATGGTGCGAACATTGCAAACCTTCATGGCACACACGTGATACTTGTTGGAAGCTCCATGGAAAACCTCTAAATTGGAAGAAAAAAGAAAGAGACGAAGGTCATGCCCTCCAAGCTGGTACCTCTAATCAAGAGAAGCAGTCTCCTTCAATCCCATCTCTTTTCACCAAGGAACAATTAGATCAATTGTACAAACTTATTGAGTCTCTAACTCCTTCTTGCTCTATAGTTCAGAGAGGTAATTTTCCAAATATTGTTTTACTTAGTGTCACTCCCAATCATACTTGGATTATCGATTCTGGTGCTACTGTATGATTAGGGAGTCGAGTTTGTTTTCTTCTTATAGTCCTTGTGCAGGTAACCACAAAATTAAAATTGCAGATGGCTTTTCTTTTAGCCATTACAGGGAAAGGTTCTGTTATTATGTCACCTAAGTTAACCTTAAAAGATGTCTTACATGTTCCTAATTTATCATGTAATTTGTTATCCATTACTAAATTAACAAGTGATATAAATTATCAAGCTAACTTCTTTCATTCTCATTGCACTTTTAAGGATTTGAGCACAAGGAAGATGATTGACAATGCTAAGGAGAGTGGAGGACTCTATTATCTTTACAATGGACTCGACTTCAAAGACCAACCAAAAACAAGTACTTGCTTTGAATCTATTTTTGTTTCTTCTAATAACGAAAATATTATGTTATGACATTTGCGGTTAGGACATCCTAGTTTTCCGTATTTGAAACATTTGTTTCCTAAATTATTTTCTAAGAAGGATCCGTCTTTATTTCATTGTGAAACTTGTGAATTTGCTAAACATTATCGTTCTTCATTTTCTACATAACCATATAAACAATCAAAATTATTTGCAGTTAGTCATAGTGATGTTTGGGATCCTAATAGAATAAACACCTTCTCTAATAAAAATTGGTTTATAACTTTTATTGATGATCATACTAAATGTTGGGTTTATCTATTGAAAGAAAAATAGGAAGTTGGACAAGTTGTCAAAAATTTCTTTAAAATGGTTCACACTCAATACCAAACAAATATTCAAGTCTTCAGAAGTGACAAAGTTAAAGAATATTTTAATATACTTTTGTCCAATTTTTTTCTTGCAAATGGGGTCGTTCATCAAAGTTCTTGTGTTAATACACCCCAACAAAATGGAATTGCAGAGAGAAAGAATAGGCATATTCTTGAGGTTGCTAGAGCTTTACTATTTGCAAATAAGGGTCCAAAATATTTGTAGGGTGAAGCTGTTTTAACTGCATCATAATTAATCAAATTCCATCTAAAATTTTAGATTTTCATACCCCTCTTGATGTTTTTCGAAATTGTTTTCCTTTGACTAGTGTGTCTGCTAATTTGCCACTAAAATTTTTTGGTTGCATTGCTTTTGTTCATGAACATAAACACCTTGACAAACTCGAGTCATGAGCAATTAAATGTGTGTTTACCGGTTACTCTCAAACTCAGAAGGGGTATCGGTGTTTTGAACCAAAATCAAAAAGAATTTTTGTAACCATGGATGTTACTTTTGTTGAAAATCAACCAATTTTTACTGACATTCATCTTAAGAGGGGAAATTTTTAGGAAGATTCATCTTTTACTTTTGAAAACATCATTACATTATGTGATATAGTGTCAAAATTCTGAGACTTATATTGATGCACCAAAAGAAAATGCCCAAGAATCCATATTGGAACTCAATCCACTTATGAATGAGGTTTCGACAGATTTGGGGGCGGCAATTTCAAATCAAAATCAAAATGATCAAATTATTGATCTCAATAATAATGAAGGACCACCTGAAATGCCACAACATAATGACTCAGATAAAGAGACACAAAACAGGTTTGCTACAATTGGCCCTACTTAGAAGGGAAATGTCTGTGAAATAAGAAACCATAAACAGAGAAATAAAGGACTCATTCTCCGATCCTTCCAAGATTTCGAACCAATAGATAATCCAACACATCATCTTGATACATGTAAGTCTTTTTCTATTCTTAAGAGTCATGTCGAGTATCCTGATATATAGACCTTCCTATTGCAAATAGAAAATCTATTAGATCATGCACTAAATATCATTTGTCTAATTATGTGTCATACTCAAAATTGTCTTCTTCATTTGCTGCATTTACCTCTAAGTTGTCTGGTGTAGAAATTCCAAAAAATATACATGAGGCTCTAAAACTTCCAAAATGGAAGGAAGCTATTCTTGAGGAGATGAGAGCTCTTAAGAAGAATCAAACTTGGAGAGTCATGACGTTACCTACAGAAATTAATACTGTTGGTTGTAAATGAGTATTTACTTTGAAATATAATTCTGATAACACAATTGAACGATACAAGTCACACTTGGTTGCTAAAGGGTTTACTTAGACATATGACATTGATTACTCAAAGATTTTTGCTCCCATTGCCAAATTAAACATTGTTAGAGTTCTCTTGTCCTTGGCAGTTAATTTAGATTGGTCTCTTGGCCAACTTGATGTAAATAATACTTTTCTGAATGGTGATTTGGAGGACGAATTATACATGGATATCCCACCTGGTTTTCAAGATAAATTTGGTTCAAATGTGTGCAAACTACAAAAATCCCTTTATGGTCTCAAGCATTCCCCAAGGGCTTGGTTTGAAAAATTCACTCGGTCGGTCAAAAGGCAAGGATATATGCATGGACAATCAGACCATACTTTGTTCATGAAGTTATCTAATGTTGGTAAAATTGCAAATCTAATTGTATATGTAGATGATATTATTCTTATAGGAGATGACATTGTTGAGATGGAAAGATTGAAGAAAAATTTGACAAAAGAATTTGAGATCAAAGATTTAGGCGCGCTTAAATATTTTCTTGGTATGGAAGCTGCTCGCTCAAAGAAGAGAATTGTTGTTTCTCAAAGAAAATACATCCTATATCTCTTGGAAGAAACTGGGATGAGTGGGTATAGACCAGCAAATACTCCTATGGAATTAAATGCTAAACTTTGGGAAAAAGAAAGTGTTCCTGTTGACATTGGAAGATACTAGAGGTTAGTCGACAAACTTATTTATCTAGCCCACACTAGACCTGACATCGCTTTCTCTGTGAGTGTTGTAAGTCAATTCATGCATTCTTCCTATGAAGAACACTTGGAAGCAGTTTATCGAATCCTAAGGTACTTGAAATCCAATCCTGTAAAGGGTTTGTGCTTCAAGAAAACTAATGACAGAGAAATCTCTATATTTATAGATGCTGATTGGGTAGGATCAATTACTGATAGAAAATCCACTACTGGATATTGTGTCTATGTTTGAGGAAATTTAGTTACTTGGAGAAGTAAGAAACAAGGGGTTGTTGCTCAAAGCAGTGCAGAAGCTAAATTCAGAGCAATGGCTCAAGGAATCTATGAACTGTTATGGATTCTTAAACTCTTGGATGAATTGAAAATGAAAGTTGACTCACCCTTAAAATTGTTTTGTGATAGCAAAGCAGCAATAAGTATAGCTCACAACCCTGTACAACATGATAGAACCAAACATATTGAGATTGACTGTCATTTCATAAAAGAAAAAACTGATGTTGGAATTATATGTTTGCCATTTGTGACTTCCAGTCAGCAAACTGCTGATATCTTGACAAAAAGTTTGGCAAGACCCAATTTTGAGCCACTTATAGTCAAGTTGGGCATGACAGATATCTATGCACCAACTTGAGGGGGGGGGGGGGTATTGAAGAATCACGAGAAATAAGATTTTATTCTCTTTTATTTTATATTATTATGTTTATTTTTTATTATGATTTTGTCATTATTATTCAGTATTACTATTATAATTTCTTTTCCTACTTAAATAGCTTAGGGCTGTAGTAATAAAATATGAAAGTATTTTGTCTTTTACTTTCTTCAGTAATCAATCTCATTTCATGTACCATGCCATTTGTATGAGAATTAAAATTCAATTTTGGCATACCTTTTTTTACTACCTTTTTGCTGCACTTTCTAGGTTCGTGTGCTATCTACAGAGGAGTTCACACATGTGCTTTGTGTTGTGCATAATCAATACACATTGGATGAACCCTTGGGATAAAGTAGCAGATTAGCAACATCAGTAGCAGCAAATATGGTAGCAAATTCTGGTCTAAAACTATTGTTTGTCAAGTACTAATGAGTAGAAATATAAAAGTTAGTTAGTAGTGGTTGTGTTAGGTAGTTAATCATCCACAAACATTATATATATAGTATGATGTATTCACTTTCATTATCTTTTATCAACCAATATGATTCTCTATGAGTTTTGTTGGAAGCTATTAGAAATCTAACACAATCGAACAGATTCTGTTTTGTAAATAATAGTCCGTTGTCGTTTAGCTGTTGTTTGTATCTTTACCATATTCAGAATTACCATTTATAGGAAGAACAATTCCTCTGATTTTCAGGCTAGATTAATATTCATTTGTCTGTCCTTTGTATTATATAAATACCTCTTATGTATTATTTACTAAATCAAGGAAATACAATTTTCATTTTTGGTGTGTTTCTTCTCTCTTAATGGTACAAGCGCAGCAAGAATTCCATAGGAATTTTTGCTTCCCTTCTTTTTTCCATCCCACATAATGTCTGACCCCTTGTTTAATACTAGAGTCCCAAAATTCACCCAAACCTGAAATAACTTAACCTGTCCTGACATACCATGAAAACCACCTTGTTCAGATCACAACAATTCGGCTGAACGGTGCTAATTACCTTTGCTGGTCGCAGTCTGTCTGTATGTATCTCAGAGTGGGAGAGGATGTAAAATATTGTAATTTTTTTCCCTTGCTTTAATACATGTTACATAGGAGATATATATACATAATAGGAAGGAGTCTCAAAGTTTACTCTAGGTAGTGCTTTGATCAAAATGTCTTCAGTTTGATGATTTGAAGGTGTATGCTCAAGTTTGATTGTTTGATCATCAATTTTCTCCTTTATGAAATGACGATCAATTTTCATGTGTTTGGTTCTGTCATGATGCACTAGGTTTTTTGCAATACTAATGGCAGTTTTGTTATCGCACAGTAGACTTATGGTGTGGCCAGTTTTGACCTTAAGTTCCTCAACCATCCATTGTAACCATATTCCTTCACAGATTCCATGCGCCATGGATCTGAACTCGACTTCCAGCACTGCTCCTAGCAACCACAAATTATTTTTTTACTTCTCCATGTAACTAGATCCCCCAAACAAATGAAACAGTACCCACTTGTTGACCTTCAGTCTGTCACTAAACCAGCCCAATCCACATATGTGAATATTTCCACATTTCTGCTTGTATTCTATGCGAAGTGTAGTCCCCTTCCTGGTGTGTTTTTAAGGTACTGTAGAATGCGGTTGACAGCACTCATGTGAACCTCTCTGAAGGTCATTCATGTAACGATTTACCATACTAACATAAAAGCCAATATCAGGCCTAGTATGTGTCACGTAGATAAGTTTTCCAACCAATCTTTGATATCTTTCTTTATTAGTAGATGGACTTTCTTCTTCACCACCAATTTGAACATTGGACTCCATAGGAGTTGCATGAGCACAACTATCCTTGTATTGTGGCTTCCAATCAGTTGGTTTTCCATAAAGTACCCAACATAACTCCTTCGTGTGTCCTGGCCTTTTGCAGTGATCACACCAGCTTCTGGCCTTTTGCTGCTTTCCAGATCTCAGCAGCAGTAGAATAATACATGAAATTTTCTCTTGTTTCATTGGTCCTAGAGTTTATCAACCAGGACATGACTAGGCTGTTTTCAAGCTTCCATTTCTGATGAGTTTGGTCTTCTTTCTTGGGTTCCTTTGCATCACCGGTGATGCAGTCTTCCTTCCCTTTTCCTTGAGGGAAGAGGTGGACTGATCTAGCCCACAGTAGATAGTTCTGGCCATTAAGTTTGTAGACAGTAACTGGGAGAAGTGTTTCAGTCAAGCTGGTGATGCTATTGCTAGGCATCCCAGTTGTGACATTTTGTTTTGGAACTGCAGAGGTGGTAATACATGTTACATAGGAGGTATATATACATAATAGGAAGGCTATATGATCTGCCATAAAGGGCGCGTATCAGCAGGATATTTGATGGAATTAATTCCGAGGAAAGATTGGCTACATCACTGGAGACAAGAAACATCCACACAAGGCTGGTGCAGATTATTATCTCTGTTATGCTACTGCAAAGAACTTTGGGAAGGTGTCTCTCAAATGTAATCTGATTTGGAAAACCAATCTCAAATTTACGAATTAACTCTCCAGCTTGGAGAAATTCGACATGTTGAAGATTCAGTCACCAAATACTTCAAATGTCTCAAGCGTATTTGGCAAGATCTGAATCTCTTAGTGGAAGTCACCTGAGGATTGCAAGCACTACAAGAAGATGGTTATGTTAGTCATGTCTTCAAATTTCTTGCACGTTTAAATGTTGAGTTTGATGAGGTTTGTGGCCAGATTCTCGGCAACAATCCTATCCCTCCAATTGGTGAAGTCTTTGTGGAAGTGCGTCGTGAAGAGAGTGGTCGGCAAGTGATGCTCGGAAAAAAGACAGTTGCTGCCCGTCCAGCAGGCGAAGGATCAGCCTTGGCTTTTTCTCAACTCAATAACATAAAAATTTCATAACAAATTACTTTGCAATCTGTTTTACATGTTCCTAAATTTGCTTGCAATCTTCTATTTGTTCATAAATTGTCTAAGGTTACTAATTGTTCAGTCCTTTTCGGTTCTTCCACTTGTTTTTTTCACGACCAAAACTCGGGGAAGATGATTGAAACTGCTAGAGATATGAATGGGTTGTACTACTTTGACGAAACTCCCCTTGGAAATAAAACTAATTTTGGTTTAAATAGTGCAAGTTCACTTTCTGTTTCAGATCAAATTATGTGATGGCATAAAAGTTAGGCCATCCTAGTTTCCCTCATCTTCAACATTTGTTTCCTAAATTTTCCAAAGAAATAAATTCTACACAATTTCCATTGCACTTAGCTGAAGATCATGTGTCTTTTACTTCAAAAATTTATTCTTCTTCACAACCTTTTTATCTAATCCATAGTGATGTTTGGAGTCTTTCAAAAATTAAAACTAAATTATGTCTAGAAAAAGATGGTTTGTGACTTTTATTGATGATCATACATCGGTGTGTTGGGTTTATTTTATTTAAAAAAATCAGTGGTGGAACAAATATTCAAAAGAGTTTTTTCAAATGATTGAAAACCAATTTCAAACCACGATTGGCATTCTAAGGTTTGACAATGGTGCTGAATATTTAAACAAATATTTACGTACATTCCTAGTAAGTAAGGAGATAATTCATCAATCCACTTGTTGTGATACTCCACAACAAAATGGTATTATTGAAGTTACTAGAGCTATTATGTTTTTTATGAATATTCCTAAATATCTTTGGGGAAATGCCTTATTAACTGCTTGTCACCTCATTAACCGGATGCCAAATCATGTTTTAAATTATGAGACTCCTGTCTAAGTTTTAAAAAAATATTTTCCCACTTCTCGCATCATTGCGGATCTTCTACTTAAAGTTTTTGGTTGTCTCTGCTATGTCTATATCCCAAATATTTTCCGTTTCAAATTTAATCCTAAAGCTGGAAAATGTGTTTTTCTTGGCTATGCTTCAAATAAAAAGAGTTACAAATGTTTTAACCAAATAACAAAGAATTTTTTTTGAAAGTATGGAAGTCTATTTTGTTGAAAATCAACAAATTTTTGGGAAAAACTTTCTTCAGGGGGAGAACCAAGAATGCAAAGATAATAAAGAAAATAATTTTTGGGAAACTTTACCTAGATGATATTGTGACTACAAATCATCCAAATGCTATTATAGTGGAACCAAGAATGCTTAACCTTGAACTCCTAGATAATATAGTATCTGAAATAGGGGGAGAAACATTGATTGAGGATCATAACCCTGAACTTAAAGTGTATGTCCGAAAAAAGTTTCACAAAGGTACTACAATTTCAATAGTCTCTCCAGTAGAAATCCAATCATATTTGCCAAGTGAAGGTCCTACGTTCATTCATCTTCTAGTTCTTCATCTAGTAACTCACATTTCTCATCTAATGATTTACCTGATTTGTCTTTTCCTGATATTAATCTTCCAATTTCTGTGATAAAAACTGTTCTTGACCTCAATAAACCAACTCTAATAGGAAAGGTACCCCGGGCATGCACTAAATCCCCATGTTTAACTACTTGTCATATAATAAGTCATCACACACTCACAAGGCATATGTGTCTAGGATTTCTAATTTGTTTGTGCCTAGAACTATTTAGGAAACATTAGGTGATCCGGATTTGAAATTAGCAATGAAAGAAGAGACGGATGCTGTGAGGATAAATATTACTTGGAGTATCACTGATCTACCTAAGGACAAAAATGAAGTCAGATGTGATTGGCTTTTTACAGGGAAATGCAAGGATGATGGAAGTTTGGAATGGTACAAAGTCAGACTAGTAGCAAAAGGTTTTGCTCAAACTCATGGTATAGACTACCAAGAGACTTTTGCCCCAGTTGCTAAGATTAAATTTTTCAGAATCCTTCTCTCTGTTATAATAAATTTCAACTGGACACTACATCAATTTGATGTTAAAAGTGCCTTTTTGAATGGTGAATTACATGAAGAAGTATATATGAGTTTACCTCATGGAATTGAAGACAATTTTGGAAGAGACAAAGTCTACAGATTGAGAAAATCTTTATATGGATTAAAACAATCACCAAGAACCTAATTTGAAAGATTTGGAAGTGTTGTTAAGAAACATGGTTTCAACCAAAGTCAAGAAGGTAAGATTGATGTCTTAATAGTGTATGTTGACGACATTATCATGACAAGAGATGATGTTAAAGAGATCAATGATCTAATGAGAAGACTTGAAGCTAACTTTGATATCAAGGACCTTGGAAAATTGAAGTACTTCCTAGGGATGGAGTTCACAAGGTCTAAAGAAGGAGTCTTTCTCAACCAACACAGATATATACTTGATTTACTCACAGAAACAGGGATGACAGGGTGTAAGGCAGTAGAAACACCAAGGATCCCAATGTAAAACTAAAGGCAGTATCTGAAGATGAAGTGGTAGATAGAGAATGCTACCAACGATGAGGTGGTAGACTAATTTATTTCTCACATACAAAGCCAGATTTAGCTTTTGCAGTGAGTGTGATAAATCAATTTTGTTGGATCTTTTTTGGTGACAATTGCTGCAAGACTTTAATAGTGAAGTTGTTGATGAAGATTCTATGTAGCAAATTTCAAAGCGTGTTGTTACACTAGCCTTTAGGTTCGATTCACCCCCACCAATCGGATGCAAATGAGACTACCAGCGAATCCCCTTCAGGGTACTTTGGAAACCTTGATATGATTTGCACTATCACACCAAGAATATCTCTCAATAGTATGTTACAAAATAATGTTACCTATTCTTTTCTCATGCATTAGAAAAGAATAAGTTGACTTAGTATATGAGAATGAGTGAAAGAAAATGGATGGCAATTACTTGAATTCGTTTTTGCATTCTGTCCAAAGTGACCCTATTTATAGGAAAATAATGTCACTTGGGAAAGAGTTGCAATTCTTCTTCTGCCACTGTTTGTGAAGAGACATATACATTTACCGTTCAAATATTAACCAAATCATTGCAATGGTCTGGTGGTGAAACAACATACTTATCCGTGTGTGAACCGAGTTCGACCCCTCAGGTTCTAGCATTAGGAAACAATGGAAACAACCACTACACCAACAACAGTAACATGTTATCTATAACCAATTATAGATACATATATTACTAATATTTTGAAAATATCTCACAATCCCCCACCATTTTCAAAATATACTTAGTCCCATAATTTTGGAAATATCATGGTTTTAGATAATGCTATCTTACGATTTGAACCACTACTTAGTAAGCTATGGGTTCCACTTATCCCGAATAGATTGATAGACAAGTTTTGAACCAATTATTCATTAGAACAAGTGTGCACAACTTACACATGAAATCTCGGTACTATCGAAAGAATTATAAAGATGACACATTTGTTAAGGTCTTGTGTCATGTACCCTTTTCATGAGAATTTAAGAGTCAAGCCCTTTAACTCTTCGAAGCGGCCTCACTTCATCCTCACATAGGTAGACTATATCAGAAATACACCCATAATATGTATTTCAGCAAAATTATGCTATATGTCTATTAAGAGTAAAACTCAAACTTCCAACTTTACACTTATGGTCCAAGTACTTTCAATCTTTGGGATGTATCTATATTCAAGTACTTGCAATCATTCTAATAGTGTACTTTATCATTGAACTCAAGACTTGATGTTACTCAAGTGTGAGTCGACTTTCCACCATTGATGATTAATTAAATATGGGCTTGAGTCCCATCCCCAATGATGTCTTCAACACCATGTCCCTTGTCAGACCTTTCGTCAAAGGATCTGCAAGATTCTTTTCAGTTCTTACAAACACTATAGATATTACTCCATTTAAAATTAAATCATTTACATAGCTATGTCTTAGACCAATATGTCTATATTTTCCATTATATACTTGACTTTATGCTTTGGATAGTGTGGATTGACTATCGCAATGTATGGATACCGGTGCCATTGGCTTTGGCCAAATCGGTATCTCATATAACAAATTTCTTAGCCATTCTGCCTCTTTACTACCTGCAGCTAGGGCAATGAACTCTGTAGCCATGGTGGAGTCGGCAATGCAAGTTTGTTTCTTTGATCCCCAAGAAACTACACCTCCACCAAGGTTGAAGATCCATCCACTTGTGGAAGCATGATCCTCAACATAAGTTACCCAACTGGCATCTGTATATCCTTCCAAAACTGAAGGATATCCACTATAGATTAAACTATACTTAATTGTTCCTTTAAAATATTTTAATACTCTATTAACAGCCTGCCAATGTTCTTTACTTGGATTGCTAGTATACCAACTTAATCTTCCTACAGCATATGCTATGTCAGGTCTGGTACAAGTCTTGACATACATCAAGCTGTTGGAAAACTATGACTTCTTTTTCATTAATAATAAGAGAATTAAGATCAACTCCAACTAGTTAGACATAATTCCCAATTCAATTATGCACCAATCATACAATTTACACACACAGCGGAAACTTAAAATCACATACAAGATTTATTCAAGGAGCATGCAAAACAAGCTATTTAAACAATGCTGAAAATTAAAGAGAAGGGATAGGAAAGATTGCACCAAGATTTATCCTGGTTCAGCCGTTGATCCAACGGCCTACATCCAGTCCTGTAATCATAATCATGATTCCAGCCTTTTTTCACTATAGAATGAATTCGAGTACTTTTACAGATTTTCCAGTCTTCTACACGACCTATCAATCTAACTCCCTTCACTTCTATCTTGTCACCCCTTTGATCCTTGTAGTTTATCCCCAAACTCACACAAGATCAAAGTAGACTTCCTCTTGATGATCCCACACCAACAAGGATAGCCACCAGTTTCTAAACTGGATTTGTTACAGCTTCAATTACAGAGAATTTTCTTTGTCACGAACAAAGAAGAATAGTATCAAGAAATGTGTTCAATCACTCTAGCACCACACAAAAGATTTGATATGCCAAGATGAATATTTTTGTGTGTTGGAAAAACTTTTCTTTCAAAATGTTTTCAGAGATATGCAAGATTTTTGAGCAAGAGGTTCTGAAATTGTGAAAAGTTTTTATGCAAGAGTTCTTTTTTGTTTTTGGTTGTTATTGGGTTATTTTTTAAAAAAATATTTGAGGCACCATATATATATTCAAGACAAACACCAGGACAATCGATTGCCCAATCGAATTTGTAAGGATACAATCGATTGCTGCATCGAGTGTCGTATGTTCTGTGTTTCTGGAATCTTGAATTATATAGGCTTCACTTGATTGGTCAATCGATTGATCAAGTTACTGAATCAGACCTGATGCTATGAAAACCTTTCAATCGAGTGAGCAATCGAGTTGGCCAAAACTGGGTGCTCACTATGATATGAAATATTGCATCAATCGATTGATCAATCGAGTATCGTGGTCAAAATGACTCAGATACTGCAGACAATCAAGTTGCCAATCGAGTGAACAATCGAGTGGTCAATCGAGTGGGCACAGACTGAGTGCTCTCTGTAACTTGAATTTGAGCATCAATCGAGTTGTCAGTCTATTGAGCAATCGACTGGACAATCGACTGATCTTGTTACAGACCTCAGTTGTTTAAGACTGTTTATGTGCCATTCGATTGATAACCCATTCAATCGATTGTTCAATCGAGTGTTTACAGTTATAAGTTTCATAACACATGAATGAATGACAAAAACTCATTGGCATGTCTTGTGTGAGACTCTAGTGATTGTTTACTTAACTTGATACCTAGACACTTAATACAACTATACATAAACTGCATCTTCCTCAAGTGCATCCTCCAACTATGGTTGATTCCTTGAGTTGCAAACTATTGTTCCAAGTGTTGTAGTGTCTTCATGTATGCCTGAAATGTTTCTTGATTCAAAACATTAGATCAAGCAACTATTTAATGTGCACTTGTATGTTTGGTACATAAATCAAAAACTAGATCAGGGAAGCTTATTGCTTACAATCTCCCCCTTTTTGATTTAATGACAAACGTACAATTAATATTGAGATTATATAAAAAAAATCTCCCCCTGAGTTTTGGAATGCATGATGCAAACAATTTAGTGCATGACCAGGGAGTGAAACAAATTTGTGTAGCATGTATTAGATTCAGATGAAAATAAAGCACCAGAGCTTAGTATGTATCAGATCATGAATGTGCATTAATCAGGACATGTGTAATGCAATATCAGCAATAATGCAGCAACAATGCAGCAGTACAATATCAGCATTTTGCACAAAATCAATATCAGATTATCAGAGTTATACCATCAGTATTACATCAGAATGTTAATCCAGCATATACACTAAAACCTTAGGCTTGATCCTCATTATCACCAGCAGGAGGAGGAGAGACTGCTGTATTACCCTCAGCAGGTGTCTTCTCCCCATGAGAATCAGAACCAATTTCAATGTTCTGGTTCGATTCAGTAGTTGATTGTCTCCCAATCTCTGCAATGTCTTCGAAAGACATCTTGAGACCCAAGTGCTCCTGGATGTCTGAAACATCCTTCTGAACTGATTCCAAGGCTGTTTGAAGCTTTAGAAGAGAAGCTTCCACCCTCTCACTATGTTCAGTCTGATGTTTCAAAATCTCCATCAGCTTTGCCATGATCTCACAAGATCCTTCAGCTGATGTAGGTGCTTGGGCACTTGACTAGGCTTGATCAGCACTTGGTTGTGCATGATCAGCAGTCGTTGGAGTCCTTGTCCAAACATTGTTGATCCTTCTTATCTGCATTTGGTTGACAATAGCTTCACCAAATGTATGAGTGGTTGTGAGTGATTCTTCATTGGCTAGAGACACCTTGAAATGCCTCAGAATCCTCATAACCAATTGGGGGTAGGGCATGATGTGTTTCCCTTGTGCTGATTCATGCATGTTCAGCAGCACAATCCAAGCCCAACTCATTTTCAGTTCCTTGTACAGTCCCCATAGCAAGACAACGTCTAGCCGCTGTACAACTGCATGATTTCCGGCTCTAGGTACTAACATTCGTGTTAGCACATACATGAGCAACCTGTGCTCAACCTTCATTTGACCAGCTTGAATGGTTCCTTTTTCAACAAATCCTTCCATCATCAACTCTTGTAAGGCAGCATGTTTGTTGATGGAGTTTTCCCAACCTTCATCTTCAGGAGCGTCCTGTGCGCGTCCATCAATAGTATATCCACAAAATGGCAAACTAGTTAACTTTGAAAACTCTTCAAAGGTCGTTGCCATTCTTTTGCCTTTCACTTCAGCAGCGAAACCAGTCTTGGTGAGGATGAAAGTGGAATAGAAGGCTCTTACCAGTTTTGGAAAGACATCCAAAGAACAGGTAAGGAGGTTTTCCATACCATGGAACCTTAAATGGTTTTGAAAGGAAAAACCATTTTGATCAAAATAAGGAAAATCCAGAGTTCTAGCATCTTGGATTTTTCTTTTGGCAAATGAATCTAGGACAGTCTTCCCTTCAGTAGCCTTCTCTTGTGAAGGCTTAGCCTTTTTAGGTGGAGATGAAGGCTTCTTCTTCTTCTTCTTTAGCTCTTTCATTGCGTCTCCTAGCAGTTTTTCAGACGGAGGAACTTTCCTCTTCTTGCTAACTTCAGGAGTAGTGGCAATACCTTTGCCTTTGTCCTTCGCTTGTACCTTATGAGTAGGGATTGAAACCCTTTTTGCTGGAGGTGAAGGAGGTGGAGGAGGTGATGGTGAGGGAGTTCTTCCGCTAGAGGTAGAAGAAAAGGAAGATGAGCTGGATGGTTGAACATTTCTGGAAGAAGGGCCAGCAGAGGTAACAATTGGTTTCCTACCAGTTCGTTTAACTCTAGCCATTGAGTAATGTGAATTTGAGGTTGATTGGACGAAGAACAGATCACAGTTTGATGAAGAAGATGATAGCAGAATGCAGTATTGGATTGAGAAATCGAGTAGTGAAGTATAGATTTATATAGTACTATTGAAATTCGATCGCCCAATCGACTGTCTGCATTTCTGGGTTAAAAATATGACCGTTACACTCATCCAACGGCTATAATTTTCTCAACGGATACCTGTCAATCGATTACCCAATCGATGCTCAGGTTTTTATTTCCAAATGTCCTCAGACTTGTGGTTCACTTATTCCAAACAGTCGCGTGTTCAATCGAGTTTTAACTAACTTTTAGTGCATCACTCGATTACCCAATCGAATATCGAAACAAAAATTCAGAAAAACTGGTTCCAGATACATGAACACTCGATTTGCCATCCGATTGACATGATGAGAACTTCAACAGACAAGCTTCTGAGAAACTAGCAATCGAATGCCCATTCGATTGAAGCAAACATAAAATAAAACAGACATAAACAAAATAAAACTAAGACCCAACGATTCGATGTTGCAATCGAATATCGAATTTCCAGATTGACAAAATGAGGCAATTTTCATTCATCAGTCGATGTCACAATCGACTATTGAGTAAATTAATGCCAATTTGGCCACAGGACACTCGATTGTGCAGTTGAATTGGGTATAAGGATCAGATTTCATTGGGATCAATGATGCCCAGTTTCATTCTTATAAAGAAGAAACTGTCCTTAGGCAAGGCCTTGGTGAAAATGTCAGCCAACTGCTCAGTTGCATTGACATATTCCAACTTAATCTTGCCCTGTTGATATTGATCTCGAATGAAGTGATGCCTTATTTCAATGTGCTTGGTCCTAGAATGCATGACAGGATTCTTAGTAATGTTAATAGCACTAGTATTATCACACAAAATAGGCACAGTCCCTAGGTCCACCCCAAAATCAGAGAGGTGTTGCTGCATCCAAAGAATTTGAGCGCAACAACTACCAGCAGCAACATACTCAGCTTCAGCAGTTGAGAGTGCTACACTGTTTTGTTTCTTGATATGCCAAGAAACAAGAGAGTTACCTAGAAGTTGGCAAGTACCTGAGGTACTTTTCCTGTCTAATTTGCATCCAGCAAAGTCAGAATCAGAGTAACCAACTAGAGTGCAAGTGGATCCCTTAGGATACCATAAACCAAGATCTTTGGTTCCTAAGAGATATCTGAAGATTCTCTTGACAGCACTGAGGTGAGATTCCTTAGGATTGGCCTGGTATCTAGCACACATACACACAGTAAACATGATGTCCGGTCTGCTAGCGGTTAGGTAGAGAAGAGATCCTATTAGGCTTCTAAACACAGTCACATCTACAGCTTTACCCGATTCATCCTTATCTAAGTAGCAGGATATGGAAGTAAAATTTACCTTAAACCCTTTGTCACACAGCTGACTAATGCTTAGTAAGTTGTGTTTCAGACCTTCAACAAATAAAACATCCTTGATAATAGCAGTTGAGTTATTTCCTATATCTCCAATGCCAAGGATCTTTCCTTTGTTGTTGTCTCCGTATTTGACAAAGCCACCACTTTTTAAGTTCAGAGACAAGAATTTGGACTTGTCTCCAGTCATATGCCTGGAGCATCCACTGTCCAGATACCAAGACTGATTTCTGGATGCCAAGCATATCTGCATAAAATAATCAGGTTTTGGATTTAGGTACCCAATTCAAATTGGGTCCTGGGGGGTTAGTTTCAAATGATGATTCCTTAACTTTCCAGATTTGTTTCCATCCTCTGTTGGCACGTTTATTCAGTTTGCAATTGAACACTTTATGTCCTTTTTTGCAGCAAAAGTGACATGCAACAACAGTGGATGGCTTCTGATTTGGTCTAGTAAAGTTATCATACATTTGTTTAGATTGAACAAATTTCTGATGCCTTTTCATATGCATGTTTTATTTA
Organism: Cicer bijugum; assembly: GCA_037974875.1. NCBI lineage: Eukaryota > Viridiplantae > Streptophyta > Magnoliopsida > Fabales > Fabaceae > Cicer > Cicer bijugum. Next base: position 787,205 of record JBBPBT010000487.1, read on the forward strand.
TAACCCAGTCCAGTTTTAACATCTAGATTTCTCTGATTTCTAAGAAGTCTTTCTAAGTTGTTTTTACCACTGTTGAACTTAGCTACATCACATTTCAGTTCATGAGTTTCTCTTTTCAGTTTTTCATTTATATCTATAAGAGACTCAAGTTTCAAATTAACTTCATCAAATTGCATGTATTTTTCTTCTAGCTGTTTCTTAGTACTAATCAGTTGTTTAAGTACACTAACATGTTCAGAATGCAGTTCATTAAAGGCATCATGAAGTTCATCATAAGATGGATTAGATGTAGTACTTACCTCACTGTCAGATTCTGAATCAGTATTAGCCATGAGACACAAGTTAGCTTCTTCATTTTCTGATTCTTCAGATGAATCTTCATCATTGTCATTCCAGGCAATGTATGCTTTCCTGTTTAAAGGTTGCTGATCTTTGCCCTTAGTCTTAGTAGGCTTGTTTCTGTTTTGCAGCTTGTAACACTCAGATCTGATGTGGCCTGTTTTCCCACATTCATAGCAAGTTATAACTTTGCTATCACTGGTATCACCCTTGCTGGAGCCTTTTGTTTTGGAATTCTGTGGTTTCCTTGACTGGCCTCCTTTCTTTTTCAGAAACTTCTTAAATTTTCTGACCAACATACCTATCTCAAGTTCTTCACTTGATTCACTTTCTGAGCTTTCTGAATCTTGTTCAGTTTTTGCTTTTTGAGTTTGAGCTTTCAGTGCAATTCCTTTGCTTTTTCTGTTTGATTGCTCTGTCTCATTTAATCTATGTAGTTCCATCTCATGTTCACGAAGCTTTCCGAACAGTGTTGCTATAGTCATGTTGGCAAGATCTTTAGACTCGGCAATGGCAGTTATTTTGGGTTGCCATTCTCTTGACAAACACCTCATGACTTTTCCTATCTGCTGTTCATTATCCACAATTTTTCCCAAGGCATGTAGATTGTTGATAATGTGGGTGAATCTGGTTTGTAGATCATTTATAGATTCATCTTTCTTCATGCAGAAAAGTTCATACTCGTGCATAAGTGTATTTGTTCTTGCCCGTTTGACATCTGTAGTACCTTCATGTGTTTCTTGCAAAGTGTCCCACATTTCCTTTGCAGTCTTGCAGTTTGACACTCTGAAGAATTCTTCTGCACTTAAGGCTGATTTTATGATATTCTTTGCTTTAGCATTGTAACCAACTTTCTTTTTGTCGTCATCAGACCAGTCAGCTCTTGGTTTGATGATACATGATGATCCATCAATACCTGCAATTTTAGGAATGTAAGGACCATTTTCCACTGCATCTAAAATGTCCAGCCCACATGCTTCCAGAAAGATAAGCATTCTTTCTTTCCAGTACATGTATGTTGTACCATTAAAGGCAGGGGGTCTGGTTAGAGATGCTCCTTCTCCTAGGAAATCCAAAGAAGTCATTTTCTTTTATGAGTTTTTCTCTAAAAAAGTTAGGCTCTTGATGCCAATTGTTGGAAAACTATGACTTCTTTTTCATTAATAACAAGAGAATTAAGATCAACTCCAACTAGTTAGACATAATTCCCAATTCAATTATGCACCAATCATACAATTTACACACACAGCGGAAACTTAAAATCACATACAAGATTTATTCAAGGAGCATGCAAAACAAGCAATTTAAACAATGCTGAAAATTAAAGAGAAGGGATAGGAAAGATTGCACCAAGATTTATCCTGGTTCAGCCGTTGATCCAACGGCCTACATCCAGTCCTGTAATCATAATCATGATTCCAGCCTTTTTTCACTATAGAATGAATTCGAGTACTTTTACAGATTTTCCAGTCTTCTACACGACCTATCAATCTAACTCCCTTCACTTCTATCTTGTCACCCCTTTGATCCTTGTAGTTTATCCCCAAACTCACACAAGATCAAAGTAGACTTCCTCTTGATGATCCCACACCAACAAGGATAGCCACCAGTTTCTAAACTGGATTTGTTACAGCTTCAATTACAGAGAATTTTCTTTGTCACGAACAAAGAAGAATAGTATCAAGAAATGTGTTCAATCACTCTAGCACCACACAAAAGATTTGATATGCCAAGATGAATATTTTTGTGTGTTGGAAAAACTTTTCTTTCAAAATGTTTTCAGAGATATGCAAGATTTTTGAGCAAGAGGTTCTGAAATTGTGAAAAGTTTTTATGCAAGAGTTCTTTTTTGTTTTTGGTTGTTATTGGTTGTTATTGGGTTATTTTTAAAAAAAATATTTGAGGCACCATATATATATTCAAGACAAACACCAGGACAATCGATTGCCCAATCGAATTTGTAAGGATACAATCAATTGCTGCATCGAGTGTCGTATGTTCTGTGTTTCTGGAATCTTGAATTATATAGGCTTCACTTGATTGGTCAATCGATTGATCAAGTTACTGAATCAGACCTGATGCTATGAAAACCTTTCAATTGAGTGAGCAATCGAGTTGGCCAAAACTGGGTGCTCACTGTGATATGAAATATTGCATCAATCGATTGATCAATCGAGTATCGTGGTCAAAATGACTCAGATACTGCAGACAATCAAGTTGCCAATCGAGTGAACAATCGAGTGGTCAATCGAGTGGGCACAGACTGAGTGCTCTCTGTAACTTGAATTTGAGCATCAATCGAGTTGTCAGTCTATTGAGCAATCGACTGGACAATCGACTGATCTTGTTACAGACCTCAGTTGTTTAAGACAGTTTATGTGCCATTCGATTGATAACCCATTCAATCGATTGTTCAATCGATTGTTTACAGTTATAAGTTTCATAATACATGAATGAATGACAAAAACTCATTGGCATGTCTTGTGTGAGACTCTAGTGATTGTTTACTTAACTTGATACCTAGACACTTAATACAACTATACATAAACTGCATCTTCCTCAAGTGCATCCTCCAACTATGGTTGATTCCTTGAGTTGCAAACTATTGTTCCAAGTGTTGTAGTGTCTTCATGTATGCCTGAAATGTTTCTTGATTCAAAACATTAGATCAAGCAACTATTTAATGTGCACTTGTATGTTTGGTACATAAATCAAAAACTAGATCAGGGAAGCTTATTGCTTACACAAGCATCCGATTACCTTTGAATAATCTAGTTGTGCCACAGGACATCCTTTATGTGGTTGTAAACTAACATTTTGATCAAATGGAGTAGAAACAGGTTTGCAATTAAATTGATCAATTTTTTTTAGCACTTTCTCAATATAATGAGATTGAGATAAACCAATATTTACTCCATCTCTAATGATTTTAATTCCTAAAATCACATCTGCTTCACCTAAATCTTTCATATCAAAATTTTTCGATAAGAAAGTTTTAGTTTTCTCCACCTCATCTAAATTGGTGCCAAAGATTAACATATCATCCACATATAAACAAATCATAACACCATTTCCATTATGAAATTTACTATAAATACACTTGTCAGATTCATTTATTTTATATCCATTAGAAAGCAAAACTTTATCAAACTTTTGGTGCCATTGTTTGGGTGCTTGTTTTAACCCGTATAAGGATTTAATCAATTTACACACTTTATGTTCTTGTCCTTTGATAACAAATCCTTCAGGTTGTTTCATATACACCTCTTCATCTAATCTCCATTTAGGAAAGCAGTTTTAACATCCATTTGATGGATTACAAACTTATAGATGGAAGCTAGTGCCAAAAGCACTCTTATGGATGCAATTCTTGCAACAGGTGCATAAGTATCAAAGTAGTCGATACCTTCTTTTTGTGTAAACCCTTTGGCAACAAGTCTAGCTTTGAATTTATCAATGGTACCATCAACTTTCATTTTCTTCTTAAAGATCCATTTACAACCTATTGGTTTGGATCCAGGTGGGAGGTCTACTAATTTCCAAGTTTTATTCCCCATAATTGAGTCCATTTCCTCTTGGATGGCTTCTTTCCAAAAGGAAGAGTCTTGAGACTTTATTGCCTCTTCATATGTGTCTGGGACACTTTCTAAGTTGTAGCAAATTGGTCCATAACTGTTACTGGAATCATTTGTTTCTTCTACAAGGAACATAAAGAAGTCTAGGCCATAATCTTTCTCTTTTCTGGCTCTTTTACTTCTTATGGGTTCTGAACATATCAAAGTATCATTATTAGATACATTATTTTCTAGACTTTGTACACTAGAACATACAGTTTCCTTCGGATGTGGAATTGAGTTAAATCTATTTTCTTGAAAAATTGCATCTCTTGACTCAATCACTGTGTTAATAGGATATGAGTCATTAGATTCAACAACCATGAATCTATAGGCCTTGCTATTTTCATCATAGCCCAGAAATACACTTTCAATTCCTCTTTCTCCCAATTTCTTTCTTTTTGGTTCAGGAACCTTTACAATTGCTCTACAGCCCCAAACTTTTATATAGTTAAGATTGGGTTTTCTTTTCTTCCAAAGTTCATATGGGGTTATCTTGTTCCTTTTATTGGGAACTCTATTTAGTAAATAACATGCAGTTAGCATGGCTTCACCCCAATAACCTTTAGATAAACCAGAATAGGATAACATAGCATTCGCCATTTCTTCTAATACCCTATTTTTCCTTTCTGCAATTCCATTTTGTTGTGGGGAATATGGTGCAGTTGTTTGATGCACAATACCAGTGGACTCAAAATACTTAGGATGATAGAACTCTCCTCCCTTATCACTTCTAAAACACTTAATAAAAGTTTCATGTTGAAGTTCTACTTGTGCTTTAAATATTTTAAATTTGTCTAAAACTTCATTCTTAGAATTCATTAAATAAACATAACAAAATCTAGAGTAATCATCAATAAAAGTGACAAAATACTTTTTACCACCAATTGTAGGCCAACCATGTAAATCACATACATCGGAGTGAGTTAAATCTAATACCTTAGAACTTCTTTCAACACTTTTAAAAGGTTGTCTAGTGATTTTAGTTAGCATGCAAGTAGTACATGAATTTGAATTTTTATCAAAAGTCGGAATTAAATTTGATTTCATCATATCATTTAATTTTCTAAAGTTAATATGTCCTAGTCGCATATGCCATAAATCACAAGACTCAACAATATAAGCAGAAATCATATTATTATTATATTTACTAACAACATTACATTTGAACATATTCTCACAAAGGTAACCCTTCCCTACAAACATACCACCCTTAGAGAGAATAAATTTATCTCCCTCAAATACACTTTTGAAACCAAACTTGTTAAGTAAAGATACAGAAATCAAGTTCTTCCTAACATCAGGAACATAAAATACATCTTTAAGAGTAAGTACTTTTCCATAAGTGAATTCAATCTCCACTGTTCCTTTTCCTTTGACTTGGATAGTTGAGGCATTTCCCATGTACAAAATACTTCCATCTTCTTCATCAATGGTCTTAAATAGTTCTTTGTTTTTGCACACATGGCGGGTAGCACCAGAGTCTATCCACCAAGATTCAACATCTTCAATCATGTTGAGTTCGGAAATGACAGCAACAAGATTATCTTTTGTTGCACTTGAATTCTTCTCTTTGTTCTTCTTTTTCAAGAACCTGCACTCATTTTTAAAGTGTCCTGGTTTTCTACAATGATAGCAACTTCCTTTTCTTTTCTTTCGTTGTTCATTATTACCATTGTGTTTTTCATGAGATTTATCAAAATCTCGATTTCTTTTCTTAAAATATTTGCTTGAATTTCCTTCCTCCATTACATGGACCTTTTCATGAGAAAATTGGTTTTTAGTATCCTCTTGTTTACGATACTCTTCTTCTAAACGAAAGTGATTACCCAATTGCTCAAGTGATATGTCCTCTTTCTTATGTTTCATAGATTTTTTGAAATCTTTCCACGAAGGTGGAAGTTTGTCTATTATGGAGGATACAATAATGGTTTCATCCATGTGCATCTTATGTTGTTTGTAGTTATTAAGAATACGTTCAATCTCATGCATTTGTTCCATTACTGATTTATTATCAACCATTTTATAATTATTAAATTGAGAAACAAGAAACTTCTTACTTGTAGTGTCTTCTTGCATGTATCTTGACTCTAATTTCTCCCATAGTTCCTTTGCAGATATGCTACTTTGATATATATCGAACAAGGAGTCAGACATTCCGTTGAGAATATGGCCCATGCATATATAGTCATCATTGTCCCACTTCTACCTTTCTCTTGTTTCTGCCAATGTTTCCACTTCGTTCTCCAGCGGTCTTGTGGTGTTCAGAACATATACCACCTTCAAAGTTGTAAGGAGAAATTTCATCTTTTTCTGCCAACGGATAAAATTTCCTCCATCGAATTTCTTCAACTTCACAAAATTAGAAGTCATTTCTTTGAGTGATGCAGCCATTGATTGAAAATAAAATTGAACCTAAAGATTGTTGGATCTTTGTTGGTGACAATTGCTGCAAGACTTTAATAGTGAAGTTGTTGATGAAGATTCTATGTAGCAAATTCCAAAGCGTGTTGTTACACTAGTCTTTAGGTTCGATTCGCATCGGATGCAAATGAGACTACCAGCGAATCCCCTTCAGGGTACTTTGGAAACCTTGATATGATTTGCACTATCACACCAAAAATATCTCTCAATAGTATGTTACAAAATAATGTTACCTATTCTTTTCTCATGCATTAGAAAAGAATAAGTTGACTTAGTATATGAGAATGAGTGAAAGAAAATGGATGGCAATTACTTGAATTCGTTTTTGTATTATGTCCAAAGTGACCCTATTTATAGGAAAATAATGTCACTTGGGAAAGAGTTGCAATTCTTCTTCTGGCACTGTTTGTGAAGAGACATATACATTTACCATTCAAATATTAACTAAATCATTGCAATGGTCTGGTGGCGAAACAACATACTTATCCGCATGTGAACCGAGTTCGACCTCTCCCTTGCAACTTTTCATTTTAAATCAACAATTGCGCCTTTTCAATGGAAACAACCACTACACTAACAACAATAACATGTTATGTATAACCAATTATAGATACATATATTACTAATATTTTGGAAATATCTCACAAATTTATGCATGCACTAGGGCCTACTCACTTTGAAGTTGTTTTCAGAATTTTGAGATATTTGAAAGGAACTCCATGAAAGGGGTTGATGTTAAAAAACAGAGGGCATATACAGGTTGAAGCTTACACAAATGTTGACTGGGCAAGTAATATAAATGATAGGATGTCTACTTCAGGGCATTGTACCTTTGTAGGTGGAAACTTAGTTACACGGAGATGCAACAAATAAAATCTTGTAGCTAGGAGTAGTGCAGAGGCTGAATTCTGCTCTATGACCCATGGTTTTTGTGAAGTATTATGGATTAAAATATTCATGGAGGAATAGAAGATCTCTGACCCAACACCAATCAATGTTTACTGTGATAATAAGGCAGCCATTTCCATTGCCCATAATCATGTCCTACATGATAGAACATAACATGTTGAAGTGGACAATCACTCCATTAAAGAAAAAATTGATAGTGGTGAGATTTGATGTCTTATGTACCTACCACAAGTCAATTAGAAGATGTTCTCACAAAGTCTTCCAAAGAGACAGTTTGATGACATGGTGAGCAAGCTTGCAATGAATGACATATATACTTATGCTCTATATGTGTGATGTGTATGATTTTTTGCTCTCTCATCCCATTATTCTTAACATTAATACTGCTAAGGGTAAAATATATTATTAGTTCTTATAAAATCGTAACCTTTAAAGTTTAGTCTCTTAAAATTATTTATTCACTTTATGTCTATTTTGAAAACATTTTACAAAAAGAGGTTGTTTTTAGTCCCTTAAATAGTCCCTATTAAAATCAAAATAGGGACAAAATGTGGATACTTTTTTATTTGAGTGATTAATATAGCAATGTGTGATTGGGAAATTTATAAAGTTCTTGGCATTCTTGTGTTGTTTTGACATGTGAATATCTTAATTAAAAGATAATTGGCACTCACTCTCAGAAAATCACCACATTTTGTGCATTTATCCATTAAGCTAACATTCACTTCAATGTTATTTTGAAGTTTTATTCGATATACTAAAAAATAGTTAACTTCACACTTACTAAGAAATTTAGTTCAATGCAATTCATTTTCTTAATCTCTTAAAAAACTACAACCATATTTTCAAAATTGCCCTTCATAGAAACTTGTTCTATGAGAATAAAAAAATTTACCTGTGTCAAAACGTCTTTTAATTGGAAGCATGCCTATTTTGCATCTTACAATTCCTTCTTGCAGTATGAAGCAAACACTTTCAAGATAGTCAAAAATGCTTTGCCTTGAATCAACAGATGCTGCTGACGTGGAATATAAGACACAATTGAGGAGCTTCATTGTCTGTTTCTACTATCAAACTTCAGAATAGATTGCATTAGATTTTCATGGCCTATATTTTTAGTCTGAAACAGGAAATTTAGTAGTACTTTTCTTGATTTTTGGACAATACATTCATAATGATTTGGGCTAATGAATGTTTGTAGTTATGGTTTCCACTTTAAAGGTTATGTTGGACAATACCTTAACATGAATACTGTAGAGGGTAATGTTGTTGCAATATCTACACTTGAATTCTACCATACTTTGTGTTTGATATGTAAGTTGTCCACAAATTCATTATTTTTTAGCAAATTTTGACACGTAATAAATTAATAATTTTAAAAATAAATTAGTTGAATAAAAATAATTTAGTTAGAATAATAGAACCTTCTAAGGTCTTCTTCCTGCACTCCTTTACTATTCACTTCTTTTGCTAATACATCCTTCTAAACTTGTTTAATTTTCAATTGAATCTATCTCTTAATTTCAATTATCAAATAAATTACTTCAATATTTGGCATATTAACTCATCGATCGTCTAACAACAATACTTTTCTTCTATAAATTACATTGGTACAATTGTATATATATTATTGATATAACTACTAAATTGTGGTTTGTTGAACAATTAAAACATAAATCTTCATATTATTTTTTTTAAAATTCACTTAAATTAAATGAATAAAAATAAAACCGCACAACACGTGAGTTAGCATCTAGTTAGTTGTTAACTTGAGATACTAACATCAATTATTGAATCACTTTTTAAAATTTCAATTAACATTACAAGAGAGCGAGATAATATCATAGAAATAACAAATAATGCAATTTTAAAAATATAAATAATTAACATAACATAATTAACATAAGATGTAGGAAAATATATAGTTTTAATTTAAAATTAAAATTTATTATTTTTGAATTCAAATGCAATTTTTTATTCTTAGTACAATGATGGTTGTATATCTTTTTAAAGTAATCAACATAATTTAAAAAAGAAAAAATAAAGTCTCAAATTTGAGAGACATAGGTAAGTAATGTATAGTTTAGTAGTTTTTAGTGCTTTTGGTATCATTAATTAATAATAATGGATTATCAAAACAAAAAACTTTTTTTTGAAAAAATTTTGTTTCAAACATTTTGATAATTTTATTTGTGAGTGTTCAATATTAAACGTAGATATTTCTCTCATCTGAGATTCAAATAGTGATTTGTCACGTTGTATGAATTTAATTTCTTTTAATAGATTCAATTTTATTGTTTAATTAAACATTTTTCTACTTATACATTGTAAGAAACATTAAAAAAACAATATTTCCAAACTATTGATATTTACATAAAGATTGAAACAATTGATTGTTGATGCTATTTCTTGAGTCTAAAGCCATCAATTAATTCATTTCTCTGCATCATTACACCATCAAACAAATGATCCACCAGCTTGCTTATATCATCAGATAGCTTCTCTAACTCACACAACTTTCTCTTCAATTCTTCAGTTTCATCAGTTCTCACTTCATCAGCAGCAACACCATTATTTATCTCTTCAATCTCGTGGAAGGTTGGTTTTTTCTTCACTAACTTTTCACTGATTTTGATATCAAGTGTAGCAACTAGAGAACTTTCAAATCCACCAACAATTTTTCTTAGTTCCATGTATGGCTTAACATCACCATATAAACAAGATAAGAAAACTCCACACACCCAAAATCCAATACTCTTCATTTCCTTAACACCCTCATGAAAAATCAACTCTTTACCAAAAAAAGTATTTGCTTTATGATGTTGTGTGTAAAAATGTTTACCAAACTTGTTGCTAAAACACCGTAATATTAATGGTTGAATTTGTTGCAAATGCTTAATAGCCAAAGAATGTGATTTCTGCTTCACCAAAGTTAAATTCAAACCATGAGCTAGAGAAAGCCTTGCTTGGCCAAGATGAGAAAGAGAAGAAGAAATGCAATTCAAAAGCTCTAACAAACTCATGGTATAGTTGAGATACTCTTCAATGGGATCAACTTTCCATTGACTCATTGGATAATCAATGTCCATAACAAGTTTTGCAAAAGCTTTATTGATGATTGGCAAGAGGCCAAAACATCTTTGAAACCATGATAAGGACAGTGTTTTTGACTCATGTTTCAATTCCAATGCTAATTGAGAAATATGTTCGGAAACATGAGAGTGAAAAGCAAGAAGTGCTGGTGAAGAAGATGATGAGTTTTCTTTAGGTTGAGGTTTATACTTGTGGTGATTCTTCATCTTGAAGCAGAGTTTTGCAAATTTGTCTACCAAGAGTACTATTGAGAATCCTAAATTTGAACTCAAATAGTATATATATATATTTTTTTATTCTTTCGGTTTTTAGATTTTTAAAAGAAAATGACTTCCTTAGTCTGAAGATCGATCAGAAGATAAGTAAAGTTTAATAAAAAATTGTTCTAGACAAAAATTGATGTTATAAACTCTAAAACTATTAAAAGAGGTGTTGACAACTAAAGTTCAAGAAAAAAGGGTTTGGTTTGTTTGGCTAAGGTAACTACCTCGTTTATGTTGTGTTGTTTATTTATTTATGTATGACTTGGTTGTAGTTTAAGGTTATTTGTGAGTATGGATTAATTGATCTTAAGAGGAAGAAGAAAAGAGGGGTTGGTTTATATAGGTATGTTCATATGTATTGAACAAAAAACAACATAGAAATTTCAAATTAAAAACATGTGGTCAAATATTCGTTTGTGTGTTTGTGACTCGGTTTTGTGTTCAAGTGTAGAATAAAAACACGGTGCACGCACAATTGAGTCAAATTGGAAACATGCCTTGAATCACAAGGTAGATTAATGAACGTGTGACTGAGGCATTAAAGTTGTCATGGTCATTCATGCCATTATACTTTCTCTATAAATTTTTAGGCACGCATATTATTTAACGCTGATATTTTGTATATTATTAAAATGTAGTTATTTATTTTAATGTTGAATGAATATATTAAATTTATATTTAAGAAGTTGTAGAATAGATGACTAACAACATAAATTAATAGATGAATTTTAGACAAATGATCATAAATAAATATGTTAAAAAGTAATAATAGTTTAAAAATAAAATTAAATAATAAAATGTAAAAAAATAATAAATTTGCAAACAAAAATTTGAATGAAAAAGAATCAGAAAACAATGTCAAAACAATAGAAACCAATTTTTATTGACATAGATCGGTGGATGAAAATTATATTTTGACACTATTTCTATTGTTTTGACACTGTTTTTTGATTTTTTTTTTAATTTTGTTTGCAAATTTATTGTTTTTGTACATTTTGTTATTTTATTTTATTTTAC
>JBBPBT010000487.1:818548-844941 GCA_037974875.1 Cicer bijugum
TTTCCCCCCCCCCCCCCCCCACCGATTCCCTACTAGATGGGAAGAGTTGAAAGGGGATGAAGACGAGTCCTTAGAGAAAAAGAAAGAGACATCACATATTGAACTCAAGCAGTTGCCTCCTCATTTAAAATATGTATTCTTGGGTAAAAAAGATAAGAATCCAATTATCATTAGTGCACGCTTGAGTGATGTAAAAGAAGAGAAGTTGTTGAGAATCATGCGGAAGCATAAGGGTGCCATCGGTTGGTCCATTGAGGACTTGAAGGGAATAAGTCTGACTTTTTGCATGCACAAAATCCTAATGAAGAACAATCACAAACTAGTTGTACAACCCCAAAGAAGATTTAATCCGACAATGAAATAAGTGGTAAAGCTCCTAGAAATTGGTCTCATTTACCCCATCTCAGATAGCTCTTGGGTGAGTGTCGTCCAAGTGGTACCAAAAAGGGGGGAACAACCATCATCACAAAAGAAAAGAACGAGCTAATTCCTACAAGAACAAATATAGGGTGGAGAGTTTGTATTGATTATTGCTTTATAGATGGCTACTCGGGGTACAATAAGATAGCTGTAGCACTCGAGGATCAAGAGAAAACTGCATTTACATGTCTGTATGGGGTGTTTGCTTATCAACGGATGTCGTTTGGGATGTGTAATGCACCTGCAACTTTTCAAAGGTGCATGATATCCATATTCTCTTATATGATTGAGAAACATATCGAAGTATTTATAGACAACTTTTCTGTCTTGGGTACATATTTTGATAATTGTTTGATTAATCTATCTCTTGTATTAGAAATGTGTGAAAAATCTAACTTGATCCTAAATTGGGAAAAATTCCATTTTATGGTGAGAGAGGGAATTGTTTTAGGCCACCGAATCTCCCACAAGGAGATCGAGGTTGACAAGACAAAAGTTGAAGTTATTGAAAAAATTCCCCCTCTTACCAATAAAAAGGTATTATAAGCTTTTTAGGCAGTGCTGGATTTTATACGAGATTTATAAAAGACTTTTCAAAAATTAGAAAATCACTTACGAACCTACTTGTGAAAGACACACCTTTCAATTTCAATGAGGATTGTTTGAATGCTTTTAACAATTTGAAAAATAAGTTGATAATTGCCCCTATTATCACTGCACCTAACTGGTCTCTACCTTTTGAAATCATGTGAGATAAGTGATGCAGTTTTGAGACAAGGAAAAGATAAGTTGTTGCATATAATCAACTACGCTAGTCATGTTTTGAATCAGGCACAATATAATTATGCCACAATTGAAAAAGAATTATTAGTTGTAGTTTACGCTTTTGATAAATTTCGATCTTATTTATTATGATAGAAAGTTATTGTTTACACTGACCATGCTGCCTTGAGGTATTTGTTTGCTAAACAAGAATCTAAGCCAAGGCTACTCAGGTGGATTCTATTATTACAAGAGTTCGACATTGAGATCCGAGATAAGAAGGGGTCAAAGAACACTATAGCCGACCACCTATCTCGATTGGAGAAAGTGGAGGAGGATGATAACACTAGACCAATACGAGACTACTTCATTGATGAGCATATCTTCACATTACCAAGGCACCTTAGTTTGCAGACTTTGCTAGTTTCAAAGTAGGTGAGGCAATTCCATATGATTTCACATACCAACAACGAAATAAGTTTATCCATGATGCCAAATTCTATGTACGAGATGAACCCTTTCTGTACAAAAGAGGAGTTGATGGGTTGTTACGAAGGTGTGTGCCTTAGGAAGAGCAAGAAAAGTCTTGTGGCACTGCCATGACACAGATTATGGGAGTCATTTCAGTGGGGATCAAACTGCAGCAAAAGTTCTCTAATCGAAACTATTTTGGCCTTTATTGTTTAAAGATGCATTCAACTATGTGAAGAAGTGCGATCGATGCTAGTGCACTGGTAACATTTCAAACGGAATGAGATACCTCAAAATCTTGTATTAGAAGTAGAAGTGTTCAATGTGTGGGTGATGACTCTTCATCATATGCATAATTTCTATTGATTTTAGTCTTATTTATCTTTAATCATTAGTTAATTTAATGAGTTATTTGATATATTTTGTTGATTTTAGTTATTTGATTTAATAAAATGTTTTTGTTATTATTTGCTTAATTAAGTGGAGATTTTTCGTAGTTTTGCGTTGTTACTTTGTTTTAGTGCAGTGCTGAATTTTGGTGAGAAATCAACATGACCTATGCGGAGTATTTCAGCCATATCTGGAGTTTTAGATGTCCAATTAAAGTCAAACCAAATGCTAATGAAAGCTAAGATCCATATCTACAATTTTCATGAAGACACCGTGACCAAATTCAGATGAAAAAGATGCGAAAAATGCAAAATACGTCAGACAGCAGATGCTGTGCGCCTGGAGCGCGTCCTGCGCGCCTGGAGCGCATTTATCAGGTTTCAGTCTGTCAAACGTGCGCCTGGAGCGCGTCCTGCGCGCCTGGAGCGCATTTATCATGTTTCAGTCTGTCAAACGCGCGCCTGGAGCGCGCCTGGAGCGCGTGACGCGCATCAGCAATCATAAAAACACTATTTTTTTTACTGTTTTAGGGATCTTTTTGACTCTGGGGAAGTTGGGAGACTTGTGCCCTAGCATAGAGACTCAAAGACGGCCGTTTCTAACGCCATTGAAGCAGTTTTATCAAGAATCATCCATGAATCATTCTTGTAATTCTTCTTTAATCCTTATCTTTTGTATCTCTGTCATGAGTAACTAAACCCTATTTGTTAGGGATGAGTGTAACCAGATGAAACCCTTATTTTTCTGATTTGATTTCTAGTTATATGAATGAGTTTATTGAATTGTTTTTCTCATCTCTGTGCTTAATGCTTTTTATTGCTTGATCAACATTAAAATGTTCTACGATTTGTATTTTGAAACGGAAGTGGACTTTACGAATGCTTGAGATGAGAAATTCATGAATTTGTAGTCTAGGGATAGATGCAGGTCATGAAACCAATTAAATTAGTTGCAAAGCAATAATTTACAAGAGAATTTCTATACTGTAATGCTTAATTCTAATCTTAAATCCACTAAGGAATTAGGGGTTACTTTGGAATTAAAGGTTCTGTCACTAAGACATTAGGGCAAGAATAATAAAGAGAATTCGGTAATAATTCAATAAAGGAATTCAGTAACTAGGATCAAATTAGACACCAAGGTTGGATTCGAAGTGAAACTCATCCCTGACATTTTTCTCATTATAAAAGATCAATTTTATTATTGTTGTTAATTTCAAACATTATTTCAATCAACTTGGGAACCTTTTTGTTCAATTTTAGTAATTAAATATAATTCAATAGTAAAACGCAATCCTTGAGTTCGACACTCGGTACTACCGTTTTATTATTACTTGCAACGATTCAGTACACTTGCTGAAACGCTATCAAGTTTTTGGCGCCGTTGCCGGGGATTGCCATATCACTATTGAATTTAATTTATTTACTGAATTGAAATTTTTTGCTCTGCAATAAAATTTTCTCTTTTATTTTATTTCTAAATGAAAAAAAAAGAATTATTGTTTAAAACTTTTTTATTTTTACTTAATTATTTATCTTTGTTTAACTGTTCATTACTCATACTTTGTCTAACCTTGTATGCGAGGCGAGTCCTCAGCTGAACTTTTCTTTGATCTAGAAAAAAAAAAAAAACCGCGAAAGCAAATCAAAAGGTGGTATGCTGGAATTGAATGCTTATGAGGTTGGGTTGGCTCAAGGGATGTTGCTCTCAGAACAGATAAAAAATGTTATTGCCTCTGAGATAAAGAAGGAGATGGCAGCGCTAAATATACAACCCCAAGTGGCTTCTGTCAAATTACTAAAGCATACTAATTGTAACCTTTGTGGAGGAGCACATAAAACTGGAGTTTGTGTAGCACTGGATGATAATGAGGTAGAAGAACTAGAACATGTGAATTTTGTGAGTAATAACAATAGGCATAATAACTCCTACTCTAATACGTACAACCCTGGTTGGAGAAATCATCAAAAATTTTCCTGGAGAGATCAGCAAGGTGGATCTCAGGGTCAACAAGGAGCTCAAACAAACCAATTTCCACCTAGAAAGGCTGCTTGGGAGAGTGCTATAGAGAAAATTGCGACAATCACAAGTTCTTTCATTGAAGAGTCAATAGCCATCCAGAAAAATTACTCTGCATCCATAAAGAATCTGGAGACTCAAGTGGGTCAACTTGCTCAACAAATGGCACAAAGAACATCTGGAAATCTGCCTAGTGACACAGTTCCGAATCCACGAAACAATGTTAATGCAGTGACCACGAGGAGTGACAAGGTGAGTGAACAAGTTCCACCTAAAGCCAACCAGAGTAGAAGTACTCTGACTTCAACCCACCTAGAGGAAATGGCCACACCGACATCAATTGAGGATCACATCGCTTTTGAAAAGGAACAAGAACCTGTGGTACAAAAAAGGGAACCACTGCCAAAACCAGAAATTCGACTTCCATTCCCTCAAAGATTAAGGAGGGAAGAAACTGAAAAACAATTTGGTAAGTTTCTTGATGTTTTTAAAAAATTACATATTAACATTCCTTTTGCAGAAGCACTAGAACAGATGCCAACATATGCCAAGTTCATGAAGGAGATGCTGTCGAAAAAAAGAAAAATCGGCGGTGAAACAGTTATGCTTACCGAAGAGTGTAGTGTTATACTATAGAAGAAGCTGCCACCGAAGCTCAATGATCCGGGAAGTTTCTCAATCCCGTGCGCTATTGGAAATAGAACTTTTGGGAAGGCTTTGTGTGATCTTGGGGCTAGCGTAAGTCTTATGCCCCTTTCAATATACAAAAAATTGGGCATTGGAAAAGTCAAAGACACACAACTAATGTTACAGTTTGCGGATCGCTCGATGAAACACCCCTACGGAGTGGTGGAAGATGTGTTGGTTAAAGTGGATAAGTTCATTTTTCCAGTGGATTTCGTGGTACTAGACATGGATGAGGACTATGACATTCCTTTGATTTTGGGGAGACCATTCTTAGCAACAGGGCGAGCTATGATTGATGTGGCAGATGGCACCTTAACCTTAAATGTAAATAAAGAAACTGTCACTTTTAACATTTTAAAAGCCATGGAACATTCAAAAGAAAGAGAAGAGTGCAATCGAATTGAGATCTTAGATGCGATAGTCAACGAAGGAATGAAGCATCAAGCATCCGGTTTTCCATTAGAAAGAGTGTTATGCCTACCCCAAGACATTGTTAAAGAAAGTGAATATCGAAAGGTGGAAGAGGTCTTGGCCATGTTAGAAGCAGCACCATCCTACTCCCCCCATTTTCCTACTAGATGGGAGGAGTTGAAAGGGAATGAAGACAAGCCCTCAGAGAAAAAGACACCACTGATTGAACTCAAGCAATTTCCTCTTCACTTGAAATATGTATCTCTTGGTGAGAAGGATGATGTGTTCTTCCTGTCATACATGCCCCCTTGACAATAGTTGAGACGTCAAGCTAATGACTTTAAAGAAGCACTTTGTGGGAGATAACCCACAGGTAGAGGTAACTTTAATTTTTGCAATCTTATTTTTGTTATTTGAATTTGTTTCTTTCTAATTGTGTGTAAACGTGCACTATGATGAAGAATTATTAACAACTTGCATTTGATCTTAAGTTTTATGTTTGACATTTTGAAATTTAAACTATATTTCTTTGCTCATATCATTGCTCAATTCGATAAGTTTCACTAATTCATGCATTGTTGATTACTGCTTGGTTGTTGAAGTCTAACTCGTATTTAAAAAAAAAACACTAAATAAATTTTGTAGTGGCATGTTTGGCATCATTTAGATAGTTCATACTCTCACTTATTATCCTAGTTGTGAGCTTTTGAGCCTAAACACTTAAATTCTTTGATGTGTGATTATCCAGACATGTATTATCCCTTCAGAACTTGCACTAATTCTGACTTGCATCACTTGTAATTTATGCATACATTGAGGCAATTTTATTTGATCGTTTGAGCCTTTCTAACTACCCTATAAAAATGTTATCCTTTGCTAGCCCCTTTGAGTCTTGCCCCTTTATTTCGGTTACTAGCCACATCACAAAACACAAAACACGAAAAAAAAAAGACCCTGCTTCAATTACATCACCCTACTTGGAGTTAGGTAGAAAATTTTTGTTATGTATTGATCAAATTCTAAGTTTGGGGTTGCTCATGGGATAGCAACCTTTTAAGTTTGGGGTGGTGATTCTCACAAAAAAAAATAATAAAGAAAAAAAAAAGAAAAAGAAAAAAGAAGAAAAGAAGAAAAAAAAAAACGATAAATAATATCTTCTTGGTTCTTTTCTCAATGTTTGAGAATCTCTAGAATGAAAAGGTGAAGAAAAAAAAATGGTAGAATAATTGGGAAATATATGCCTAACTCCAAGTAATAAAGCCTACTATCCCAAAATGTCCTACCCTTACCTAAGCCCCATTACAACCCGAAAGTCCTCCAAAAATGTATGTGTTTGCTGCATTGTGATTGCTAACTAGAATTTTTTCAAGCCTATGGTAGCGTGATGCATGCTCTAGGATTTGAGTGATAAATTCATAACCCTTCTAAACACTTGAGAGAAATTTTGGTGAGATTGTGTGAAGAGAGAGTTGAATTTGATAAATGAATGCCCAGGTGTACAAACCTCGTTATTTTTGTAAGCAACCATAGAGTATGATGGATGTTTTGTAGTAGCTGAAACTTTGAGAATTGAGTCTGATTTGAATTGAGAAATTGAGTTTAAGTTTGCTTTTAACTGCACCAAATATGAAATTAATTGTTGCTATGGGTCCATTCCCATCCTCATATGCAAAAGTTTATATTTTGGTGGCGGTGGATTATGTCTCAAAGCGGGTTGATGCAGTTACTACACCAACCAATGATTCGCAACAGGTCATCACATTTCTCAAGAAAAACATATTCGCTCATTTTGGTGTGCCTCGAGCATTGATTAGTGACGAGGGCCCTCACTTTCTATACCGGAAAATGGAATATCTTCTAAGGAAATATAATATGCATCATAGGGTGGCAACCCCATTTCACCCACAAACGAGTGGGCAAGTTGTAGTATCCAACAAGCAGCTTTAGCGAATCCTTGAAAAGACATTGAATGTTTCAAGAAAAGATTGGTCAACGAAACTTGATGATGCACTTTGGGTCTATCGAACAGCTTTCAAGACCCCCTAGGCATGTCTCTGTATCAAATAGTGTATGGTAAAGCTAGCCATTTGCCTCTTGAACAAGAGCATCGAGCATTTTGGGTGACGAAGTACTTGAATTTTGACTTGGTCAAGGCAGGTGAGTCGAGAATTCTTCAGCTTCACAAGTTAAAGGTGTTCCGGAATTCTGCATATGAAAACACCAAGATATATAAAGAAAAAAAACCAAGAAGTGGCATGACAAAAAAGATTAGATTCAAGCAGTTCCTAGAAGGAGAAATAATTCTTCTCTTCAACTCAAGATTGAAGTTGTTTCTAGGAAAACTAAAGTTAAGATGGTTGGGCCCTTTCAAAATCTTCAAAGTATTTCCATATGGTGTTGTGGAGTTGAATGACACACACTCAAACTAGAACTTCAATGTGAATGAACAAAGACTCAAACCCTACTTAGGGGGAGAGTCAAAACTTTCGATGGAGTCCATCAATCTGATCACCACTTGAAGAGTGGAATGTCAAGCTCAAGACACAAAACTAGTGCTTATTGGGAGGCAACCCAAATTTGTGTCCTTTGAACGGTATTTTTGTATTTCAGTTTCATTTTAATCCATTTAGCTTCATTTTTAGTTATTAATTGTTAGTTGTATTAGTTATTGATGCTTGGTATGAGCAAGGAATCAAAAAGATGTGTTAGGGATTGATTTTACTATTTGGATTCACATCATTTATGCCTTAAGCGCAGCCTTGGCGCCTGAAGCGCATTCCAGGAAGTTTGATTCTGTCAGTGCGCGCCCGAAGCGCATCATCTGCGCTTGAAGCGCATTTCACCAGTTCTATCACTTGTCACACGCGATTGAAGCGTGTGTTTCTGCGCTTGAAGTGCATTTCAGCAATTATGTCACTAGTCATGCTCTCTCTTATTATCCTAGTTGTGAGATTTTGGGCGTAAACACTTTCTTTCTTTGTTGTGTGATTATCTAGATATGTGTTATCCTTTCAAAACTTGCACTAATTCTGACTTGCATTACTTGTAATTTATGCATACATTGAGACAATTTTATTTGGTCATTTGAACCTTTTTAACTATTCTATACAAATTTTATCCCTTGCTAGCCCCTTTAAGTCTTGCCCTTTCTTTCAGTTACTAGCCACATTACAAGCCAAAGACCTGACTTTAATTCAATCACCTTACTTGGAGTTAGGTAGGAAAAGTTTCGTCTTGTCTTGGTAAAATTCTAAGTATGGGGTGGTGATTCTCACAAAAAAAGAAAGCAAAAAAAAAAAAAAAAATATATATATATATATATGTATCAATTTGTGTGCTTTGATAAATAATATCTTCTTGGTTCTTTTGTCAATGTTTGAGAATCTCCACAATGAAAATGTGAGGAAATATAAAAAGTGGTAGAATAATTTGAAAATGTATGCCTAACTCCAAGTTGTAAAGCCTACTATCCCAAAATGTCCTACCCTTACCTAAGCTCCATTACAACCCGAAAGTCCTAAAAAGTGTATGTATTTGATGCATGGTGATTGATAATTAGAATTTTTTCAAGCCTATGGTAGCGTGATGCATGTTCTATAATTTGAGTGATAAATTCATAACCCTTGCTAAACACTTGAGAGAAATTTTAGTGAGATTGTGTGAAGATAGAGTTGAACATGATAAATGAATGCTAAATTATACAAATTGTGTTTTTTTTTTAAGCAACCATTGAGCGTGATGAATGTTTTGTAGTAGTGGCAACTTTGAGAATTGATTTTGATTTGATTTGAGAAATTGAGTTTAAGTTTACTTTTAACTGTACCAAATATGAAATTAATTGTTGCTTGGGGACAAGCAATAGATTAAGTTTGGGGTTGTGATGACTCTTCATCATATGCATATTTTTCATTGATTTTAGTCTTATTTATCTTTAACTATTAGTTGATTTAAGGAGTTATTTGATATATTTTGTGGATTTTAGTTTTTTGATTTAATAAAATATTTATGTTCTTATTTCCTTATTTAAGTAGAGATTTTTTCGTAATTTTACATTGCATTTTGTTTTAGTGTAATGTTGAATTTGGGCGAAAATCAATATTATCTATGTGGAGTATTTCAGCTCTATCTAGAGTTGTAGATGTCCAAGTCAAGTCAAACCAATTGCAAATGAAAGCTAAGATCCATAGCTACAGCTTTCATGAAGACATAGGAATCCAATTCATAATAAATAGAGGTGTAAAAGGCAGAAAACGTCAAACATAAGAAGATGTGCGTCTGAGGCGCATTGTCAGGCTGAAGCCTCTACCGAGACACTCTTGAAACGCAAAGCATGCGCCTGGGGCGCGTGGCATGCGATAGCATTCATTAAAATTCATTTTTTTTTCTCACTTTCTAGACATATTTTTGACTATTGGGAAGTTGGGAGGCTTGTGCCCTAACATAGAAACTCAAAGACAATTGTTTCTAACACCATTGGAGCAATTTTATCAAGAATCATTCATGAATCTTTCTTGTAATTCTTCTCTAATCTCTATTATCTTTTCTATCTCTGTCATGAGTAAATATATCCTATTTGTTAGGGATGAGTGTAACAAGATGAAACCCTTATTTTTTTTTTATTTGATTTCTAGTTATATGAATGAATTTATTGAATTATTTTTCATCTTTGTGTTTAATGCTTTTTATTTCTTGATCAACATTAAAATGTTCTACGATTCGTAGTTTGAAACAGAAGTGGACTTTACAAATGTTTGCGATGAGAAATTCATGATATTGTAGTATAGGGATAGATGCATGTCATGAAACCAATTAAATTTGTTGCGAAGGTAGTAGTTTAAAAAGAGAATTATTGTACCATAAAGCTTAATTCTAATCTTAAATTCACTAAGGAATTAAGGGTTACTTTGGAATTAAAGATTTTGTCATTAAGACATTAGGGCAAGAATAATAAAGAGAATTCGGTAATAATTCAATAAATGATTTTAGTAACTAGGATCAAATTATGAACCAAGGTTGGATTCGAAGTGAAGCTCATCCCTGACATTTTTCTTATTATAAAGGATCAATTTTATTATTGTTGTTAATTTTAAATATTATTTCAATCAATTCATAAACTTTTTGTTCAGTTTTAGTAATTAAATACAACTCGATAGTAAAATACAATTCTTGAGTTTGACACTCGGTACTACCGTTTTATTATTACTTGAAAATATTTAGTACACTTGTTGAAATGTTATCACCTACTAATCAAGTCAATTTTGTAGAAAAGTTCCTTATTGTATTTCATCATGCAAGAAAAGTACGATAAAAGTTATTTTCCGTTCCATCTTTTCCAAGTGTGCGTCTTTCTTTAGGTACAAAATTTCTTACACCCCACTCCATAAGAGATATTTTTTGTAACCACTTGAAGCACATACAAGAGAACGATATTGATGTATTGAATGTTAGAACCAGTTGTAAAACTAAGAGGAATTGAAATTGAGAAGAAGATAGTAAAACAGAATGTTCTAGTAAACAAAGATTGATTATTAACTTACCAAGAGTGTTTTTGGTATAAATTACTTTTAATTACATTTAACATTCCCCCTAATTCAAAGTGATTCAATTGATGTTAATCCAAGCTTGTTCCTCATCTCTTGGAACTTCACCATTTTCAAGCTTTTAGTTAGGATATCAGCCTTTTGATCATTAGTATTGCAATGCTCTAGCTTTATTTTGCCTTTCATTACTTGATCTCTTAGAAAATGGAACTTTGTTTCTTTGTGCTCGCTTCTTTCATGAACACCTGAATGTTTAGCTAGATCTATTGTTGATTTTTTGTCTATCTTCAGCTGCACTGCTTCAGCATTGTTCACCCTCAATTCTACCATTAGTTCACCAACCATAAAGCTTGATAAGCTCCCATTGATGCAGCCACATATTCAGCTTCACAAGTGGACAATGTTACTATGTTTTACTTCTTTGAACACCATGATATTAGGTAGTTATTGATCATAAACACATAGCCCGAAGTTCAGCTTCATATTCATTCGATTTTGTGGGATACAACATGCCAAGCTCATTGGTTTCCTTTATGTATCTCAAAATTCTTTTTGTTGCCATGTAGTGAGATGTCCTAGGATTTTACATGTATCTACTAATCAGTCTAACACTATATGCAATATTTGGCCTTGTGTTGCACAAATACCTCAAGGATCCTACTATTTGCTTGAAAGTTGTAGGATCAATCAACTCCTCACTGCCTTCCTAGGACAGTACCAGCCCTGCTTCTGATGAGGTACTAGTTCCATTTCAATCTAGCATATAAAATCTCTTTAATACATCATTAGCGTAAATCTTTTGATGCATAAAAATTCCCCTTTTCCTAGTTTCAAACTCAATGCCAAGGAAAAATGACATGATGCGCAAATTACTCATCTCAAACTCCTTTTCCATTCTTATTTTGAACTTTAGAATTTGTGCTTCATCATTGCTAGTCACTAGCAAATCATCCACATAAAGGCATATCAATATTGCAAGTGTTGATGTTGCCTTTTTGACATAAACTCCATGCTCTTTTGCATATTTTTCAAACTGCGGCTCTATGGGGAATCTGTCATTCCTCTTGTTTCAGGCCCTAGGAGCTTGCTTCAGGCCATATAATGATTTCTTCAGTATGTATACAAGATCTTATTTGCCTATTTTCACATATCCTGGTGGTTGCTTCACATATACTTCTTCTTCTTGTGATCCATTGAGAATGCTAATTTGACATCTAACTGATGCATGTACCAACCTTTGTATCTTGCCATTGATACTACCAGCCTCACTGTTTAAATCCTTGCTACTGGTGCAAATACTTCATCATGGTCTAGTCCAGATATTTGCAAGAATCTATTTGCTACAAGTCTGGCCTTGTACTTGGCAATTTATCCATCAAGTTTCAATTTTATTTTATAGACCCATTTCACATCAATTGTTCTCTTGTTCACTAACAGTGTCATCAACTTCTAGGTCTTGTTCTTTTCTATGGCTTTGAGCTCTTCCTCCATTGCTAATCTTCATCTAGGATCGCTCAAGGCCTCATCATCACTTACTGGTTCTAATTCAGTCAACAAAGCTAAATATATCAATTATTCATCTACATTGATGGTTGAATCAGATGTTACTTCATATGGATTCAATTTGACGGAAGGTTGCCTGACTCTTTCAGATCTTTTCACAATTTCAGAAGTTGGCTGACTTGTTGTTCCTGCTTGATGGCTCTCATCCAGTTCCACTACTACAACTCTGTTTGCTGGACAAATTGAGTTGGTTGGTCTGTTTGGGTTAGCTGCACTGCTCGAGTTGGATTCACTCATCTTCAGTTCTATCCTTTTTATTCATCCACCAGTATGTCCCTGCTTATTACCACCTTATTCTTGTTTGGATCATATAGCTTGTAAGCCCTAGTTGAATCATAACCCAGCAACACAATTGGTTCAACCCTATCATCAAGTTTCCTCATATTTTGAGCAGGCAAATGTTTAAAACGTAATGAGCCAAACACTTTGAAATGTCTTACATTTGGCCTACTTCCAGACCAGACTTCTTATGGGCACTTATTCAACATGTAGGTTGTTGTTGAAATTGCTTCTCCCCAAAATTTGTGAGACTTCTTCCTCCCTTTCATCATGCTTCTAGCCATATTAAGAATGATTATGTTTCTCCTTTCTGCAACTCCGTTATGTTGTGGTGTATATGGTGCAGTCACTTTATGAATCATTCCCTTTTTGTCACATAATTCATGGAATTCATGGGATTGATACTCACCACCTCCATTTGTCCTAATCACCTTAAGATTGCAACCACTTTTTTTTCCTGCCATAAGCTTGAATCCTCTAAACACAGCCAACACTCCAATCTTCTTCTTGATTAGATAGATCGAAGTTTTCCTTGTAAAATCATTAATGAATGTTACAAATTAATTGTTGCCTCCTATTGACATTTCTTCAAATGGTCCATAAACATAAGAAAAGATTACATCTATCTTATTTGAGGATCGAGTTGGCACTTCAGCTTTGAATGAGTTTCTATGTTGTTTGGCCTGAAAACATTCTTCACACAACTTATTTGGTATTTGAATTTTAGAGAGTCCTTGCACCATTTCCTTATCTTGCATGATTTGAAGGATTTTGAAATTCAAGTGGCCAAACCTTTGATGCCATAATCAACTTTCACTTCTTATCAACATTCAAGCACTGATTCTCACTAATTTGTATTACAATCTTGAAGGTTCTGTTCTTGGACAATGGTGCCTTCAAGATCAATTTTCTTGAACTATCAAACATCCTTATTTCACCATGCTCCATTTTCATAGAGTACCCCTTTCCAATAGTTGTCCAAGACTTAGTAGATTATTCTTCATGTTTGGCACATACAATACATCACAAATGAAATATTTTTTTTCCATCTCTCATTTGAATCAGCACCTTGCCCACTCCCTCTATAGTCAATGAGCTGTTGTATGCAAACTTAATCTCCCTTTTAACTCTTTCATCAATGCTTACAAACTACTCCTTATGTCTAGCTAGTCATATTATTAGAGCAGCCTGTGTCAAGATACCATTGCTCTGGACAACCATCATGTAATTTTGTTGTAGCCATTAATAACACACCATCTAGACCTGAGTTCTTAGCTGTCAGCTAAGCTTTATCATCATCACTTTGAACCTTCTTGGATCTACACTCATCTGAAAAATGCCCCTACTTTTGACAATTATAACACTAAATCTCCTTCTTGTTAAACTTCTTCTTACCATTTAATTTCTTGTTGTGACTTTTATTGTTGTTCTAGTTTCTTCAATTTCCAGCAGCTCTTCATACGAATCATGTTTCTTGTACCACTTAGATTTTCCCTTACATCACATTGGTTGGTCCTCTTGCTAGCTTGGGCCTGTAGTGCCTACACTTGAGATGTTGAGGTTGTGGCCCACCTTTCCCTTACTCTCAGCTTACGAGCTTCAAGAGAGCCTTGCAAATCCTCTACCTTCATCTTATCAAGGTCTTTTGATTCTTCAATAGCTACTACAATATGATTGTAACACCCCGTTTTCAAAGCGAGGGTGTATTTTTTTTTTTCAAAAGAAATTAAAATACAATAGAGAAATAAATAAGGTAAAACCTTTGGATAAATAATTAAGTCATTATAATTTACAAGCAGCGGAAAAGTTCTCAAAATATGAATCAAAATGTTTACATAACGAAAGTGGTACAGTCTTTCAGTTTAAAAATAAAAGCAATCCAAAAGAAAGACATATGTTCCCTCTGTATCAACCTAGTCTGGTCATTTTACAAAAAAACTAAACACCCTGAATGATCTCCACGCGCCCTGTGAGATCCTCCTAACGTAGCTCCAATCAAGCATTCCCATCCGTAGGGTAGGAACCGGTAGGATCATCCTGGCTCTCATCTGAGGGCAAAGCCCAGATTTCCACAATAGTTGTAAAGGGTCACCAACCGAAATTAACAATTAACACTTAACATTTAAGCTTTTCAATGCACAAATAACCTTTTCAATTTATCAAACATCTTAGAAGGATTTTCCACATGCTAAAAGTTCATGTAATGCTTGCCAAATATAAATGAAAACAAAAGAAAGTTCTCAATCCATCAAGTGATACATAACTCACCAAAACATTGATAAATCAATTGAGCAATCAATTATCTAACTCAAAATAAGATTTTCCACTAAGCCAATCAATCGGGGAAATCAATTTCCTGAAAGTTTTTAGTGAAAACAGAACTCTAGGATTAATCAATCGATTGGGTAAATCGATTGACTCAATCGATTGGGTAAATCGATTGACTCAATCGATTGGGTAAATCGATTTTCTGACAGACAGAGCCCCTGTATTGAATCCAATCGATTGGGCAAATCGATTTCGTGAAAGACAGAGCCCCTGTAATGAATCCAATCGATTTGGCAATTCGATTTCTTAAATGGTTTTGAAAAACATATTACAAAATCGATTGGGTAAATCGATTTCGTGAAAGACAGGGCCCCTGTAACTCATCAAATCGATTGGGTAAATCGATTTCCCTGTGTATTCTTTCAAAAATTCATAAACTAACTCAATCACATTCATACATAATCCCAAATCTTAACACTTAGCACTGATAACACAATCGCTACAACATCATGAGTTTCGAAATAGTATTGCAATCAAACATGTTATAACCAAATTCCAAAACATAACACTTAACACTTATAATACAATTACTACAACATCATGAGTTTCGAAATGGTATTGCAATCCACATGTTACCACTAAATTCCAAAACATAACACTTAACACTTATAACACAATTACTACAACATCATGAGTTTCGAAATGGTATTGCAATCAACATGTTATCACTAAATTCCAAAACATAACACTTAACACCTATAACACAATACCCACACAGACAAAATGAACCAACAATTCACAATTTAACAGGGTGTAGTCTCTCACGGACAAACACCTGTGCAGTCTCTCACGGAAAAACACAATTCACCAGGAAACGTAAGTCGTAAACGTACTGCCTATCACGGGACCGTACCGTTTACCAAGGTGCCACCTATCCCGGGTCTGCACAACTAACCAAAAATCATAAACCATAAACGTACTACCTATCACGGGCCCGTACCATTTACCAAGGTGCCACCTATCACGGGTCTACACGGTTTACTACAACAAACATTAAGTAAACGAGACATTAAGAGATTCCCCATTCTTAATACTCATTTAACTTAAGCGATTTTAAAAACAAACATTAAGTAACCAAGACATTAAGAGATTCCCCATTCTTAACGCCCAGTTAACTTAAACGATTTTTCAAAACAAATATTAAGTAAACGAGACATTAAGAGATTCCCCATTCTTAATTCTCATTTAACTTAAAAGATTTTCCAAAACAAACATTAAGTAACCAAGACATTAAGAGATTCCACATTCTTAACGCCCAGTTAACTTAAACGATTTTTCAAAACAAATATTAAGTAACCGAGACATTAAGAGATTCCCCATTCTTAATTCTCATTTAACTTAAAAGATTTTCCAAAACAAACATTAAGTAACCAAGACATTAAGAGATTCCCCATTCTTAACGCCCAGTTAACTTAAACGATTTTTCAAAACAAATATTAAGTAAACGAGACATTAAGAGATTCCCCATTCTTAATTCTAATTTAACTTAAAAAGATTTTCCAAAACAAACATTAAGTAACCAAGACATTAAAAGATTCCCCATTCTTAACGCCCAGTTAACTTAAACGATTTTTCAAAACAAATATTAAGTAAACGAGACATTAAGAGATTCCCCATTCTTAATTCTCATTTAACTTAAAAGATTTTCCAAAACAAACATTAAGTAACCAAGAAATTAAGAGATTCACCATTCTTAACGCCCAGTTAACTTAAACGATTTTTCGAAACAAATATTAAGTAAACGAGACATTAAGAGATTCCCCATTCTTAATTCTCATTTAACTTAAAAGATTTTCCAAAACAAACATTAAGTAACCAAGACATTAAGAGATTCCCCATTCTTAACGCCCAGTTAACTTAAACGATTTTTCAAAACAAATATTAAGTAAACGAGACATTAAGAGATTCCCCATTCTTAATACTCGTTTAACTTAATGGTTTTCAAATTCCACACATTACAAACTCAAAACATACTTTCACATTCAATCCATAATTCACATCAAAACACATCAATCAACAAACATCAAGTATGAACACGCCAAGTACGATGAACACAAATTAACACAATAAATTTCGTTTATTCAGAATCATACATACGTGAGGTAAATTCATTTTTCCCAAAACAATACTCCAATCCTAACAAAATTCGTTCCATTACAACCACAGATAAGGCCCTAAATGCAAATTAAAAGTTTGGAAGGAGCCCTTACCTTCACTTTAGCTTTTTCGTTCGATTTCGGTACCGTGAGCAAATCCGGTAAAAATCTCCGCTCGCAACGCCGCTTCCAAAGTTAGCTCACTAGCACCGTAGTGTAGTGGTGAGCAACTTTCCCTTCTATCACTTCTTGAAACGACGCTTAGATCTAGATGGAACGGGGAGATTTGAGTTTGAATCCCTAATATCATTTTTCTCCGTTTTCGAATCAAAGAGGAAAAGTGAAGTTGATAAATTCTTGCCCTATCACCCACTATCAATTTCGAAATCTAAGGAAAGAAAAGAAAGCAAAAACGAGCAACAATGGAGGAAGGGAGAAAAATGGTTTTTGCGAGGCAGAGGAGGAAGAAGATGGAATTCTGTTTTCTCTCCTTCTCTTTTCCTTTCTTCCTTTTTCTTTCCTTTCTATTTCTTTTCTTTTCAATTCCTTCCCTTCCTTTTCTATATATATATATATTTATATATATATATATATTAATTTTAATTGACAAATATCTCAAAACCTTTAGATATTTATTAAATTATCCTTTCACCCAAAACGCATTAAACTCTTCGCAAAAGATTCACCGCAGTTAAATTAATTTATTTATCGAAGAGTAATTCTAATTGGTATCAAAATATCTTTTTGGTCATATAAACTCCAAAATATTATTAACTTGGCCAAAAAGCCCCTGAGTTCAATACCAAAAATTCATTAAAATACATAAAGTACACTTAAAAATTATGGGTCTTACATTACTACCCCCCTAAAATTAGTTTCGTCCTCGAAACTATGCGTCGATAAATAACTTTGGGTGTCGTTCTCTCGTCCTACTCTCCAGCAATTGGGTTCCAAATCACTTTGACCAACGAGACATCCTTGGTCCTCAATCGCTTAATCTTTCTGTCATCAATTCTCACAGGTGGTACTTCAAACGACAAGTTATCCTTTAGCTGGATTGTGTCAGGTTCGATCACATGAGATGGATCTGCAAGATATTTCCTCAATTGTGACACATGAAACACATCATGGATATTGGACAATATCGGAGGTAATGCAATCCAATAAGCAACAGGCCCAATTCGTGCAGAAATCTGGTATGGTCCAATGAATTTCGGAGTCAACTTCTTCGATTTCAATGCTCTACCAACTCCAGTAGTAGGTGTGACTCTCAGAAATACATGGTCACCCTGTTCGAATTCCAAAAGTCTACGTCGCTTGTCCGCATAACTCTTCTAACGATCCTGTGAAGTCTTCATTTTCTCCTTGATCTTCCTTACCTTAGCTGTAGTCTGTTGCACCATCTCTGGTCCGACGATCATATTTTCACCGTCCTTATACCAACACAAGGGCGTCTGACGCTTGTGCCCATATAAAGCCTCATATGGTGCCATTCCAATACTTGCGTGGAAACTATTGTTGTAGGTGGACTCAATCAACGAAAGTACGCCATCCTAACTTCCTCTATCATCTAATACACATGCTCTCCGCAGATCCTCCAGGGACTGATTCGTCCTTCCAGTTTGTCCGTCCGTTTGTGGATGGTAAGCTGAACTCAATCGTAGTTTCGTTCCCAACACTTCGTGCAATGCACCCCAAAAATGTGATGTGAACTTCAGATCACGGTCTCACAATTTCGACAATGTAGACCTATGTTAGCTGATCTACCTTATAGGTGGTCCTTACTGGCAAAAGTGTGCGGATTTAGTCAGTCGATCCACTATCCCCCATATAGAATCATTCTTTCTCCTTGTTTTTGGCAATCCAATTATAAAGTCCCTGGAAATGCTGTCCCACTTCCACTCAGATATATCTAGAGGTTGCAACACCCCAGCAGGTCGCTGATGTTCCACCTTCGGAGCCTTGCAATTCTTTGCAAAGTGCCCTGGTTTATGGC
Source organism: Cicer bijugum (assembly GCA_037974875.1). Taxonomy (NCBI): domain Eukaryota; kingdom Viridiplantae; phylum Streptophyta; class Magnoliopsida; order Fabales; family Fabaceae; genus Cicer; species Cicer bijugum. The sequence goes on from JBBPBT010000487.1 coordinate 837,511, forward strand.
AATTGTAGCAAGTAGGACTGTTAAAGGTACAAGCATAAGCATAATGTCCCTCTTCTCCACATCGGAAACATCGTATCCCTTGTCCCACTTGTCTCCCAAAGTCTTGGTTCCCTGCGTTATTCTGTCCCCCGTTGTTATCATGTGGTCGATTATAAGGTTTAGCAACTTGTTTTCCCTTGTTCTGATACTTCACTCGACTAGGCCCTCCTGAGTTAAAATTTCCTCCTCGGCTGGCTCTCTTATTCTTCATATCCTCAACTTCTCTACATTTTTCCACAAGAACTTGGAAACGTTGCATTCCCAAGGGTAAGATAGAGTCTTGAATCTCATACTTTAGTCCGTCTTGGAAATGATGACACAAGAATGGCTCGTCAATCTCTTCACGGAAAAATCTGAAATGCCTTGATAGTGATTCAAACTTAGCAGCGTATTCGCCCACGGTCATGTTCCCCTGATGCAGTCTCAGGAAATCATCATCCAGTCTAGTCCTGGTACTCATCGGGAAGTATTTGTCTAAAAACTTCCTTCTGAAAGATTCTCAGTTCACCTCCTCATGAGCTGATCTCATCAACAATCTGGTACTCCTCCACCAGTACTCGGCATCTCCTAGTAGCATATACGTGGCATAGTTGACCTTCACTCCCGCCTGACAGTTAATCATTTCGAAGATCTTCTCCACTTCTTGGATCCATTGATCTGCTTTCTCTGAATTCTCATGCCCCTCAAACTTGGGAGGATTGTAACGACGAAAGTCTTTTAATCCTCTTGACTCTGCCGCACGGATCTCTCTTTCCCTCTTTTCGAGATCACGTTGAATCTTGGCAGCAGTTTGTGCAGCAACAGAAGCAGCCATGTTATTCATAGCCTCCGCCATTCGATCATCCCTATTGGCATTGGCTCTCGGAACACCATTCCTCCTTGGCGGCATGGTTTTCCTATAAAACCATCATCAAGTAGAGTCTTAACACTACTTCAATAATTCCAAAAATAACTTCCGACCACATCAGCACATAGTAATTATTCGGAACTTGACAACTCAAACCACCTAAACCGACACATGATCAGACAACGACTCCTAACCTACAATCTAGAACTAAAGGTTCCATAGCCCCCAAACAAAACCAAACCAAAGCTCTGATACCACAACGTAACACCCCATTTTTCAAAGCGAGGGTGTATTTTTTTTTCAAAAGAAATTAAAATACAATAGAGAAATAAATAAGGTAAAACCTTTGGATAAATAATTAAGTCATTATAATTTACAAGCAGCGGAAAAGTTCTCAAAATATGAATCCAAAATGTTTACATAACGAAAGTGGTACAGTCTTTCAGTTTAAAAATAAAAGCAACCCAAAAGAAAGACATTTGTTCCCTCTGTATCAACCTAGTCTGATCATTTTACAAAACAACTAAACACCCTGAATGATCTCCACGCGCCCCGTGAGATCCCCCTAACGTAGCTCCAATCAAGCATTCCCATCCGTAGGGTACGAACCGGTAGGATCATCCTGGCTCTCATCTGAGGGCAAAGCCCAGATTTCCACAATAGTTGTAAAGGGTCACCAACCGAAATTAACAATTAACACTTAACATTTAAGCTTTTCAATGCACAAATAACCTTTTCAATTTATCAAACATCTTAGAAAGATTTTCCACATGCTAAAAGTTCATGTAATGCTTGCCAAATATAAATGAAAACAAAAGAAAGTTCTCAATCCATCAAGTAATACATAACTCACCAAAACATTGATAAATCAATTGAGCAATCAATTATCTAACTCAAAATAAGATTTTCCACTAAGCCAATCGATCGGGGAAATCAATTTCCTGAAAGTTTTTAGTGAAAACTGAACTCTGGGCTTAAATCAATCGATTGGGTAAATCGATTGACTCAATCGATTGGGTAAATTGATTTTCTGACAGACAGAGCCCCTGTATTGAATCCAATCGATTGGGCAAATCGATTTCGTGAAAGACAAAGCCCCTGTAATGAATCCAATCGATTTGGCAATTCGATTTCTTAAATGGTTTTGAAAAACATATTACAAAATCGATTGGGTAAATCGATTTCGTGAAAGACAGGGCCCCTATAACTCATCAAATCGATTGGGTAAATCGATTTCCCTGTGTATTCTTTCAAAAATTCATAAACTAACTCAATCACATTCATACATAATCCCGAATCTTAACACTTAGCACTGATAACGCAATCGCTACAACATCATGAGTTTCGAAATAGTATTGCAATCAAACATGTTATCACCAAATTCCAAAACATAACACTTAACACTTATAATACAATTACTACAACATCATGAGTTTCGAAATGGTATTGCAATCAACATGTTATCACTAAATTCCAAAACATAACACTTAACACTTATAACACAATTACTACAACATCATGAGTTTCGAAATGGTATTGCAATCAACATGTTATCACTAAATTCCAATACATAACACTTAACACTTATAACACAATACCCACACGGACAAAATGAACCAACAATTCACCATTTAATAGGGTGTAGTCTCTCACGGACAAACACCTGTGCAGTCTCTCACGGACAAACACAATTCACCAGGAAACGTAAGTCGTAAACGTACTGCCTATCACGGGCCCGTACCGTTTACAAAGGTGCCACCTATCCCGGGTATGCACAACTTACCAAAAATCATAAATCATAAACCATAAACGTACTGCCTATCACGGGCCCGTACCGTTTACCAAGAAACGTAAGTCGTAAACGTACTGCCTATCACGGGCCCGTACCGTTTACCAAGGTGCCACCTATCCCGGGTCTGCATAACTTACCAAAAATCGTAAACCATAAACGTACTGCCTATCACGGGTCCGTACCGTTTACCAAGGTGCCACCTATCACGGGTCTACACGGTTTACTACAACAAACATTAAGTAAACGAGACATTAAGAGATTCCCCATTCTTAATACTCATTTAACTTAAGCGATTTTCAAAACAAACATTAAGTAACCAAGACATTAAGAGATTCCCCATTCTTAACGCCCAGTTAACTTAAACGATTTTTCAAAAAAAATATTAAGTAAACGAGACATTAAGAGATTCCCCATTCTTAATTCTCATTTAACTTAAAAGATTTTCCAAAACAAACATTAAGTAACCAAGACATTAAGAGATTCCCCATTCTTAACGCCCAGTTAACTTAAACGATTTTTCAAAACAAATATTAAGTAACCGAGACATTAAGAGATTCCCCATTCTTAATTCTCATTTAACTTAAAAGATTTTCCAAAACAAACATTAAGTAACCAAGACATTAAGGGATTCCCCATTCTTAACGCCCAGTTAACTTAAACGATTTTTCAAAACAAATATTAAGTAAACGAGATATTAAGAGATTCCCCATTCTTAATTCTCATTTAACTTAAAAGATTTTCCAAAACAAACATTAAGTAACCAAGACATTAAGAGATTCCCCATTCTTAACGCCCATTTAACTTAAACGATTTTTCAAAACAAATATTAAGTAAACGAGACATTAAGAGATTCCCCATTCTTAATTCTCATTTAACTTAAAAGATTTTCCAAAACAAACATTAAGTAACCAAGACATTAAGAGATTCGTCATTCTTAACGCCTAGTTAACTTAAACGATTTTTCATAACAAATATTAAGTAAATGAGACAGTAAGAGATTCCCCATTCTTAATTCTCATTTAACTTAAAAGATTTTCCAAAACAAACATTAAGTAACCAAGACATTAAGAGATTCCCCATTCTTAACGCCCAGTTAACTTAAACGATTTTTCAAAACAAATATTAAGTAAACGAGACATTAAGAGATTCCCCATTCTTAATACTCGTTTAACTTAATGGTTTTCAAATTCCACACAATACAAACTCAAAACATACTTTCACATTCAATCCATAATTCACATCAAAACACATCAATCAACAAACATCAAGTATGAACACGCCAAGTACGATGAACACAAATTAACACAATAAATTTCATTTATTCAAAATCATACATACCTGAGGTAAATTCATTTTTCCCAAAACAATACTCCAATCCAAACAAAATTCGTTCCAACACAACCACAGATAAGGCCCTAAATGCAAACTAAAAGTTTGGAAGGAGCCATTACCTTCACTTTAGCTTTTTCGTTCGATTTCGGTACCGTGAGCAAATCCGGTAAAAATCTTCGCTCGCAACGCCGCTTCCAAAGTTAGCTCACTAGCACCGTAGTGTAGTGGTGAGCAACTTTCCCTTCTATCACTTCTTGAAACGACGCTTAGATCTAGATGGAACGGGGAGATTTGAGTTTGAATCCCTAATACCGTTTTTCTCCGTTTTCGAATCAAAGGGGAAGAGTGAAGTTGGGAAATTCTTGCCCTATCACCCACTATCAATTTCGAAATCTAAGGAAAGAAAAGAAAGCAAAAACGAGCAACAATGGAGGAAGGGAGAAAAATGGTTTTCGCGAGGCAGAGGAGGAAGAAGATGGAATTCTGTTTTCTCTCCTTCTCTTTTCCTTTCTTCCTTTTTCTTTCCTTTCTATTTCTTTTCTTTTCAATTCCTTCCATTCCTTTTCTATATATATATATATATATATATATATATATTAATTATAATTAACAAATATCTCAAAACCTTTAGATATTTATTAAATTATCCTTTCACCCAAAACGCATTAAACTCTTCGCAAAAGATTCACCGCAGTTAAATTAATTTATTTATCGAAGAGTAACTCTAATTGGTATCAAAATATCTTTTTGATCATATGAACTCCAAAATATTAATAACTTGGCCAAAAAGCCCCTGAGTTCAATACCAAAAATTCATTAAAATACATAAAGTACACTTAAAAATTATGGGTCTTACAATGATCATACCTTTGTGTTAAAGTTCTAAGAATCTTTTCAATTATCTCCACTTCAGTTATTGATTCAGCATTAGTTTTCATCTGATTAACCACTACCTACACACGACTAAGGCAATCTACCACAGCTTCATCTTCTTCCATCTGCAATAGTTCGTATTGCCTTCTTAGCGTTTGGAGCTTTTTCTTGGTCTTTTCCCCACCTGTATAGTACTTGACCAAGATATCCCATGCCTCCCTGGATGTAGATGCTTTTGAAATCCTCTCAAAGTTGTTCGAATCCACATTTGCTGGATGTAGAACAAAACCTTGCAATCCTTTTTCTAGAAATATTTCAAGGCTGCTTATTGTATTTATGTAGGACTTGCACCAAGTTGTTCATAGTCATCTTGAACAATCTCTAACACTTCTTAAGCTCCTAGCAATGATTTCATAGATGCATACCACCTCTCCCAATTCTTCCCATCAAGGATTGGCAGATTCGATGGAAAGCCTCCTCCATTGATTCTTTCTTTCTTTTTACTCACACTTTGTATTTCCCAATTTTAAATTCCCCTCACTTGTCTCTCATGTTTCACTTTGATTAGAACTGAAACTTTTTATGTCAATTGTTAGAACATGTTGTAAAACTAAGAGTAATTGAAATTGAGAATAAGAGAGTAAAATATAATGTTCTAGTAAATGAAGATTGATTATTCACTTACCAAGAATGTTCTTGCTATCAAAAATTTATATCAAACAATTTACACACTAATTGTCAAAATAAATTTAATTAACTTCTAATTGTAATATAACTTTCTTAACTAATGATAAATCACTTTCAATTATATTTAACGTTCACTCCTTCTTCTTCGAGTTTCATGTCTTTATCACAAACTCCTTCTTTATGGCATATTGGCAATAGAATTACTTACATGTTTCTAAAAGATTCAAAAGACACGTGGATTATAGGTTTGAATCATCAAACTTGTTTTAGTCAATCGTTCATAAAAACATAGTTAATCATTTGATAATATTGATTAATTTATACTTTAAGGTTTGAATGTCTTCAAAAACCATATTCTTGAAATTTTGCTTAAACATTCATATAAACTGATCCCTTGACAATATTGGTTAATTTTAAGACAAATTTGTCTTCAAATACTATATCGAAGACTATTTGGTTAATATTGATACACGTGTCAAATAAATTTATAAACATACTTTTTTAGTAAAACTTATTAGTATATAGAAACAAACCCGTGCACAAAGTCAGCCAAATGCATTACGCATATGCAGGTCTAATACATATAATAAGAGGCTTTGTAAAGCCTACAACAATATTTTAATATAACTATTAAATTTAAATTTATTCTTTACATTTTAGAATATACAATTTATTAATTAAAGTAATATAATTAATTTCGTATAATATTTTTCTAATCAATAATATAATTATTCGATTCAGTATTATTTGAGACAAAACTAAATTTCAAAAAAAAATTATTTTTTATTAAAAAATATTAAAATTAATTTTTTTTATCAAGAGACACATTCTCACTAAATAAAAAATATTTTAAAGACTTTTTTATAACATAAAAAATTATTTTTGAAGGTATAATGTAAATTGTCTTGTCAATTTTATTCTTAAACTGACAGCTGCAACATGTTAATTATTTATAATTATTATTAAAAGAAAGCAAAATCAAAATTTCAACATGAAACGTATTTTTAAAAATAAAATAATTATTAATATTTAAGATAAAAACTTAAATAATATTGATTAAATTAAAATAAAATAATAAATACATATCACATATGGGAAAATATAACGAGAGTTAATAAAAATAATACATGAAAGAATTGACCAAAAGAGAATGCACGCTTGAAGAAAAGAGAAAAGTAATAGCGTGAGACGCATGGGAGGTGGACAAACAATATAAAAAGAGAGATACTTAGCACGAGGTTATAATAAGAAGGATACCTGGGTCATGTGGTTCATCAAATTAATTTTTTATGAATGAGAAAGCTATTATAATAATATACCTTAAATAAAAAACTCATTATCAAATCTTGATATGATTCTCTTGCACAAATAATTAAAACATTAAAGTACCTGCTCATATTCACTGCCACAAGAGGATAAGACCATCGCCCAATGTTCAATTAATTAGACCAACTTGATTGGATACATTAATGGAACACTTGTTGATGTTAGAGTAATGATTGTAAACAGCTGGGCAAATATAGTAAAAACTAAAAACATAACTATTGTGTGGTCATAACTTGGTTAGTACAATAAAGGAGATCTTACAAGTATTGTGTGGTCATAACTCATAACTATTTAGATCCATTATTTAGACATACATTTAAGAAAATAAAAATAAAATAATATATATTTTTAAAATAAAATTAAAATATTTATTTTTATATGTGTCTAAATAATGTGTAGAAATATTGTATCCAATCAAATATTTTCCTCACTAATGTCAGTGCTCATGAGTGTGAAGGGACTCAATACTCAAATGAGTGAAAAACACAATAGGATTTTAAAATTCATATATATATATATATATATATATATATAT
>JBBPBT010000487.1:862784-892697 GCA_037974875.1 Cicer bijugum
TATTTTTCAATTTCAATTTTTTTGATGTATTCTTCTGTTTGTTATTTTAAAGCATTCTTCTTTATTTATTTAAATGTTTCCAATTTTCAAAAGTTTTAAGATTAGGGTTCTTATTTTTATACTTCATGTTTTTTCAATCTAGTTTGTTAATTAACTTTACTTTTTTTTTAATCTAGTTTGTGTGTTTGGTTAGCTCTTTTATTCATATTATTATGTTGTTTGCTCATATTTTTAGACTTCAAGCTTTTACTCATATCTAGTTTGTTCATATTGTTGTATTGTTTGTTTATTTTATTAATTTTTTATTGTTATGATATTTGCAGTTTGGTTGGTTATTAATTCTGGTTTTTATTTTGAGGGTTTGTGTCTAATTATGTTTTTATTAGTGTGGTTCTAGCTTTAGAAGATGGAGCAAGGAGAAGCTAGCAATCAAGGAGGACATCAAGGAGTAGTGGAGCAAAGAGAGGGTAACAGTCAAGGAGGACAACAAGGAGTAATGGAACAAGGAGAGGGTAACAGTCAAAGAGGACAACAAAGAGTATTGGAGCATCATCAGTGAGTTTGTTATGTTTAATATGCAAATTATTTTATGTTTAGTATGTATGTACGCTTGCAAATATTTTATGTTTAATGAGTATGTTTCTATTATGTTTAATTTGTATGTATGCTTCTTATTTAATTACTAATTAGTAGCTAGATTTGCAACTATTTGATGTTTAATTAGTATATATTATTTTATTTTTAATTTGTATGTATGCATGTTTCATGCTTAATATGTATGATTGCAACTAATTTATTCTTAATAAGTATGCATATATTATCCTTAATATTTATGTGTAATTCTTGCAACTGTTTTTATTTAATATGTATTCTTTATGCTTAAATTTTATTTATTCTCAAGTTTAATTAGTTTTTATGTAATATTAATTAGTACGTATCCTTCTATTACTACTTATTAAACATTTTAACTATCTAAAAGAATTTAAATAGTTTAACTATATATATAAAAAAAAAACTAATTAAAAACTACACTTTAAATATTAAAAAAAAATTAATAATTAAACTCTTAAAATATTTCAATAGTGGATAATTCTCAACCAACACTAGAAGCTATTACTATGGATTGTTGGACGTCCGTTCAAAATCTTAGTTATATGAACTTTACCGCTCATTTCATTGATAAAGAATGGAACTATCAGAAATGCATTATAAGCTTTAGTTTAGTGCCAATCACAATGGGGACACTATTGGTAGGAAAATTGAAGAGGTGTTGATGGAATGGGGTATTAGAAATGTGTCTACAATTACCATTGACAATGCATTATCCAATGATGTGGTTGTATCTTATCTGAACAAGAGGCTTAAGAACAAGAATGGACTGATGGGTGAAGGGGAATATTTTCATATGAGGTGTTGCACCCATATCTTCAATATAGTAATCCAAGATGGGTTAACAAACCAAGATTTATCTATTCGTAGCATTCACAATGCAGTTAGATTTTTCCGTTCTTCTCCACAAAAAGCTTTGAAATTTAAGGAATGTGTTGATATTTGTAATATAACATGTAAAAAACTTCTTAGTCTTGATGTTTCCACAAGGTAGAATTCAACATACATGATGTTGGAAGCAGCTGAAAAGTATCAAACAGCTTTTGATAAATTAGAGAGTGAGGATTCTAGGTATTTGACTTGGTTTGGGGTTGCTGGTCCTCCTACTTCTAATGATGAGGAAAGAGTTCGAGCATTTGTGGGATTTTTAAAGATTTTCTTTGAAGCGACAAAATTTTTTTCACCGTCGCAACAAGTGTCTCTGCATACAGCTTTTCATAACTTGGCTTTTATTCAAAGTGAGCTTGACAAAACATCAATGAACCTGAATACTATTGTGGTTGTAATGGATTCATATATGAAGGGAAAAAACCCTTAATGAACAAGAATTAGCTTAGGGAGGTAGAAAATGATTTAAATGTCAATCCAAAGACACAAACACACTTATTGGATGCACAACATTGGTTAAAAACTCTAAATGGACTAGAATAACCCTAGGGAGGACGAAAATGAGCTAAATGTTAATCCAATGAAACAAACACACTTATTTTTAGAACAAGATTGTTCAAATCCCTAAATGGACTAGAATATACATAAGAAGGACGAAAGTCACCTAAATGTTGATCAAATGACACAAACACATTTATTGGATGCACAAGATTGATTAAAAATCCTAGATGGGCTAGAATAAACCTAGGGAGGACGAAAATGACCTAGATATTAATTCAATGACACAAACACACTTATTGGATGCACAAGATTGGTTAAAAACCTTAAATGGACTACAATAACCCTACGGATGACGAAAATGACCTAAATATTAATCGAATGTAACAAGCACACTTACTAGAAGCACAAGATTGTTTAAAAAACGTAAATGGACTCAAATAAGCATAGGGAAAATGAAAATGAACTAAATGATAATCCAATGAGACAAACGAAATTAACAGATGCCCAAGATTGGTTAAAAACCCAAAATGGACTAGAATAAACCTCGAGAGGATTAAAATGACCTAAATGTTAATCCAAAGACACAAACACACTTATTTGATGGATAAGATTGGTTAAAAACCCAAAACGGACTAGAATTAGTCAAGGGAGGACGAAAATGACCTCAACGATAATCCAATGACACCAACAAACTTATTTGATGCACAAGATTCATTAAAAACACAAAATGGACACAAAAAAGCATAGGGAGCACGAAAATGAACTAAATTTTAATCCAATGACACCAACACAATTATTAGAGGCACAAGATTGGTTAAAAACCCTAAATGGACTAGAATAACCTTAGGGACGACGAAAATGACCTAAATGTTAATCCAATGATACAAACACACTTATTGTAAGCACAAGATTGTTTAAAAACCCTAAATGGACTAGAATATACATAAGAAGGACGAAAGTCACCTAAATGTTAATCCAATGACACAAACACATTTATTGGATGCACAATATTGGTAAAAACTCTAAATGGGCTAGAATAAACCTAGGGAGGATGAAAATGACCTAGATGTTAATCCAATGATACAAACACACTTATTAGACGCACAAGATTGTTTATAAACCCTAAATGGACTCGAATAAGCATAAGAAGCACAAAAATGACCTAAATGTTATTCCAATGACACAAACACATTTATTAGAGGCATAAAATTGGTTAAAAACCCACAATGGATAAGGATTAGCCTAGGGAGGGCGAAAATGATCTAAATGTTAATCAAATGATGTAAACGAACTTATTGGATGCACACAAGATTGGTTAAAAACTGTAAATAGACTAGAATAACTCTAGGGAGAACGAAAAAGATCTAAATGTTAATCCAATGACACAGACACACGTATAGGATGCACAAGATTGGTTAAACACCCTTAACGGACTCGAATAAGCATAGAGAGCATGAATAAGCCTAATGAGGACGAAAATGACTTAAATGTTAATCCAATGATACAAACAGACTTACTAGAAGTATTAGATTGGTTTAAAACCGTAAATGGACTTGAATAAGTATAGGGAGAAATAAATGACCTAAATGTTAATCCAATGAAACAAACACACTTATTGGAGGCACAAGACTAGTTAAAATCCCTAAATGGACTAGAATTAACATAAGGACTACAAATTCATGAATTTCCCATCTCAAGCATTCGTAAAGTCCACTTCCGTTTCAAAATACAAATCATAGAACATTTTAATGTTGATCAAGCAAAAAAAGCATTAAGCACATAGATGAGAAAAACAATTCAATAAACTCATTAATATAACTAGAAATCAAATCAGAAAAATAAGGGTTTCATCTGGTTACACTCATCCCTAACAAATAGGGTTTAGTTACACATTGCAGAGATACAAAAGATAAGGATTAAAGAAGAATTACAAGAATGATTCATGGATGATTCTTGACAAAACTGCTTCAATGGCGTTAGAAACGGCCGTCTTTGAGTTTTTATGCTAGGGCACAAGTCTCCCAACTTCCCAAGAGTCAAAAAGATCCCTAAACAGTAAAAAATTGCATTTTTATGAATGTTGATGCGCGTCAGGCGCCCCAGGCGCGGTCTTTGCGCTTCGGGCGCGTATTGACAGTACCGAATGGCTGGAAATGCGCTTCAGGCGCGCTGGGCGTGCTCCAGGTGCACAACATCTACTGTCTGATGTATTTTGCATTTTTCTCATCTTTTGAGTCTGAATTCGGTTTCGGTGTCTTCATGAAAGTTATAGATATGGATCTTAGCTTTCATTAGCACTTGGTTTGACTCCAATAGGACAACTACAACTCAAAATATGGCTGCAATACTCTACATAGGTCATGTTGATTTCTCACCAAAATTCAGCACTACACTAAAACATAGTAACAACGCAAAACTACGAAAAATCTCTACTTAATTAAAAAAATAAAAACAAAAACATTTCATTAAATCAAATAACTAAAATCAACAAAATATACCAAATAACTCATTAAATTAACTAATGATTAAAGATAAATAAGACTAAAATCAATAAAAGTTATGCATATGCTTACAAAAATGACGTAAATGTTAATCTAATGACACCAACACACTTATCTGATGCACAAGATAGTTTAAAAATCCTAAAGGGACTAGAATAAGCATAGGGAGGACGAAAATCACCTAAATGTATATCCGATGACACAAACATACTAATTGGATACACAAGATTGGTTAAAACCCCTAAATGGACTAGAATAAACCTAGAGAGGACGAAAATGACCTAAATGTTAATCCAATGACACCAACACACTTATTTGATGCACAAGATTGGTTAAAACCCCTAAATGGACTACAATTAGCCTAGGGAGAACAAAAATTACCTTAACGATAATCCAATGACACAAACGAACTTATTCGATGCACAAGATTCATTAAAAAGCCTAAATGAACTAAAATCACCCTAGGAAGGACAAAAACGACCAAAATGATAATCCAAAGACACAAAAAAACTTATCGGACGCCCAAGATTCGTTAAAATCCCTAAATAGTCTAGAATAAACCTCAGGAGGATTAAAAAGAACTAAATGTTAATCCAAAGATACAAACACACTTATTTGATGCATAAGATTGGTTAAAACCCCTAAATGGACTAGAATTAGCCAACCGAGGACGAAAATAACCTCGATGATAATTCAATGACACAAACAAACTTATCAGATGCATCAGATTCATTAAAAACCCTAAATGGAATCAAATAAGCATAGGGAGCAAGAAAATCAACTAAATTTTAATCCAATGACACCAACACACTTATTAGACGCACAAGATTGGTTAAGAACCATAAATGGACAAGAATTAGCTTAGGGAGGGCAAAAATGATCTAAATGTTAATCCAATGACAGAAACACAGTTATTGGATGCACAACATTGGTTAAAACCCCTAAATGTACAAAAATAATCACAGGGAAGACGAAAATGACATAAATGTTAATTCATTGATACAAACACCCTTATTGGAAGCACAAGATTGTTTAAAAACCCTATATGGACTAGAATATACATAAGAAGGACGAAAGTCACCTAAATGTCAATCCAATGACACAAACGCATTTATTGGATGCACAAGATTGGTTAAAAACCTTAAATGGATTAGAATAAGCATAGGGAGCACGAAAGTGAACTAAATTTTCATCCAATGACAACAACTTACTTTATTGAGGCACAAGATTGGTTATAAACCCTTAATGAACAAGAACTAGATTAGAGAGGGAGAAAATGATCTAAATGTCAATCCAATGACACAAACATTTTAAGCATAGGGAGCACCAAAATGAATCAAATTTTAATCTAATGACACCAACACACTAATTAGAGGAACAAGATCGGTTAAAAACAATAAATGGACAAGAATTAGCTTAGGGAGCACGAAAATGAACTAAATTCTAATCCAATGACACTAACACACTTACTAGAGGCACAAGATTGGTTAGGAACCATAAATGGAAAAGAATTAGATTAGGGAGGGCAAAAATGATCTAAACGTTAATCCAATGACACAAACACAATTATTGGATGCACAATATTGGTTAAAAACCCTAAATGAACTAAAATAACCCTAGGGAGGACGAAAATGACATAATTGTTAATCCATTGATACAAACACCCTTATTGGAAGCACAAGATTGTTTAAAAATCCTAAATGGACTAGAATATACATAAGAAGGACGAAAGTCACCTAAATGTTAATCCAATGACACAAACACATTTATTGGATGCACAAGATTGGTTAAAAACCTTAAATGGATAAAAATAAGCATAGGGAGCACGAAGGTGAACTAAATTTTAATCTAATGACAACAACTTACTTAATTGAGGCACAAGATTGGTTATAAACCCTTAATGAACAAGAACTAGATTAGAGAGGGAGAAAATTATCTAAATATCAATCCAATGACACAAACATTTTAAGCATAAGGAGCACAAAAATGAATCAAATTTTAATCCAATGACACCAACACACTAATTAGAGGAACAAGATCGGTTAAAAACAATAAATGGACAAGAATTAGCTTAGGGAGGACGAAAATGATCTAAATGTTAATCCAATGACACAAACACACTTATTGGATGCACAAGAATTTGTTAATAACCCTAAACAAACTAGAATAACCATAGGGAGAATGAAAATAATCTAAATGTTAATCCAATGACACAAACACATTTATTGGATGGGAAAGAGTGGTTAAAAACCCTAAATGGACTAGAATAACCCTAGGTAAGACGAAAATGACCTAAATGTTAATCTAATGAGACAAACACACTTATTTGAAGCACAAAATTGTTTAAAAACTCTACATGGACTAGAATATACATTGGAAGGACAAAAGTCACCCAAATTTAAATTCAAAGACACAAACTTATTTATTGAATGCACAAGATTGGTTAAAAACTCTTAATGGGTTAGAGTAAACCTAGAGTGGATGAAAATGACCTAAATGTTAATCCAATGACACAAACACACTAATTGGATGCACAAGATTGGTTAAACACCCTTAACGGACTGGAACAAGCTTAGGGAGCACAAATAAGCCTAAGTAGGAGGAAAATGACCTAAATGTTAATCGAATGACACAAACACACTTACTAGAATTACTAGATTGGTTTAAAACCATAAATGGACTTGAATAAGTATAGGGAGCACGAAAACGGCTTAAATGTTAATCTAGTGAAACAAACACACTTATTGGAGGCACAAGACTAGTTAAAATCCCTAAATGGACTAGAATTAGCATAGGGAGGACGAAAATGACCTAAATGTTAATCCTATGACACAAACACACTTATGGGATGCAAAAAAACGATTAAAAATATGAAATAGACAAGAATAAGCTTAGGGATGATAAAAATGTCCTAAATATTAATCCAATTACACATACTCACTTATGGGATGCACAAGATTGGTTACAAACCAAAAATGGACTAGAATAAGCTTAGGGAGGAAGAAAATGACATAAATGTTAACCCAGCAACACAAACAAACTTATTAGATGTACAAGATTTGTTAAAAACCCTGATTGGACTAGAATAAGCATAAGGAGGACGAAAATGAACTAAATGTTAATTCAATAACACAAGCACACTTATTGGATGCACAAGATTGGTTAAAAATCCAACATGGAGTAGAATATGCCTTGGTAGGACGAAAATGACCTAAATGACAATCCAATGACATAAACAAACTTATTGGATAGCCATAATTCTTTAAAAAAACCCTAAATAGACTATCATAAACCCAAGGAGGATTAAAATGACCTAAATATTAATCAAATGACACTAACACACTTATTGATGCATAAGATTGGTTTAAAACCCTAAATGGACTAGAGTTAGCCTAGGGAGGCAAAAATTACCTCGATGATAATCCAATGACACAGACAAACTTATTGGATGCACGAGATTAATTAAAAACCCTAAATGGACTCGAATAAGCGTAGGTAGCACGAAAATGACCTAAAAGTTAATCCAATGACACAAACACACTAATTAGAAGCACAAGATTGGTTAAAAACCCTAAATGGACAAGCATAACCCTAGGGAGGTCGAAAATGACCTGAATGTTAGTCCAATAACACAAACTCACTTATTTGAAGCACAAGATTGGATAAAAACCCTAAGTGGATTAGTATATGCATAGGGAGGAGGAAAATGACCTAAATATTATTCCAATGACACAGACAAAGTTATTGGATGCACAAGATTGATTAAAAACCCTTAATGCACTAGAATAACCCTATCTAGGATGAGTTTGATCTAAATGTTAATTCAATTACACAAACACACTAATTGGATGCACAAGATTGGTTAAAAACCATAAATGGACTAGAATAAACCTAGGGAGATAAAAATGACCTAAATGTTAATCCATTGACACAAACACACTTATTGAATGACTAAGATTGGTAATAATAACCCTAAATAGATTAGACTAACCCTAGGGAGGACAAAAATGACCTAAATGTTAATTCAATGACACACACACTTATTCACAGCACAAGATTGGTTAAAAGCCCTAAATTGACTAGAATAAGCCTAGGGACGACAAAAATGTCCAAAATGTTAATCCAATGACACAAACGCACTTATGGAATGTAAAAGATTGGTTAAAAATCCTAAATGGACTAGAATAAACCTAGGCAGAACTAAAAGGATCTAATTGTTAATAAAATAACACAAACACACTAATTGGAAGAATAAGATTGGTCAAAAACCTTAATTGGACTAGAATAAGCCTAGGCAGGACCATAATGACCAAAATGTTTATCCAATTACACAAACACACATAATCGAGACACAAGATTGGTTAAAAACCCTAAATGGACTAGAATTAGCCTAGGGAGGATGAAAATGACATAATTTTAATCCAACGATACAAACAAACTTATTGGATGCACAAGATTGGTTAAAAATCCTAAATGGACTCGAATAACTCTAGGGAGGACGAGTATGACCGAAAATTTTAATTCAATAACATAAACACACTAATTGGATGCACAAGATTGGTTAAAAACCCTAAATGGACTAGAATAAACCTAGGGAGATGAAAATGACCTAAATGTTAATCCATTGACACAAACGCACTTATTGAATGACTAAGATTGGTAAAAATAACCCAAAATGGACTAGACTCACCCTAGGGAGGACAAAAAAGCCTTAAATGTTAATCTAATGACACACACGCTTATTCAAAGCACGAGATTGGTTAAAAGCCCTAAATTTTCATGTGCATATACCTGTCGTTTTTCATGCGAAAGATATTTGAAGGAATTTTGCTGCAGATATTTTTACATGAAAACTCGTACGAAAATGCTTCAAGTTTCCTGCGGATTTTTCGACAGGTACCTTATCTGCGGATACAAAATTCCTAAGAAACCAAATATCCACGAAAGCTTCACGTGGAGATATGGTTCCGCCAAGAAATCCGCAGTTGACGAGTGTTCTTGCGGAAATTTTGCCTAAATCCACAGGAAAGGCTGCAAGTAATAAACAAATTTCTAGTAGTGACTGATTTCAATTACATGTTTTCCTCGATAATGTAGTTAATCTCTAGGAGATCTTAAACTAGCATGAGAGAGAACTTCTAATAAAAGTTACTCAAAAATCACGTTTTCAATAAGTAATATCTTTTGTGATTAATTAAAAGTATAAAAGTAATATCTTGTGATGAAGGGAAATAATTTTTGGTATATGTAAATATAATAGTTTTCAGTTTTAGTCCTGAAGAATATTTTTTTGAATTTCATCGCTACAATATTCTAAAAAATTTATTTTTTGTCCTTCTTTGATGAAATGAAATAATGTGTATAGTTATTTTTATAAGATACTTCAAAAAATTTATAGTTAATTATTTTTAAAATATTTCAATAATTTAAAATATTTTCACTTCAATATACTATAAATTTTTGGAAGTGTCTTATAAATTTTTGTAACTTAAAGGGTAATATAAGATATTTTTCCAACAATATAAAAAAGTAGATTGAAAAATGAGATCAAGAAATCGAAATGCTCATGTAACAATTTTAACGAATAATCTTATGGAGAATAAACACAATAACAAGTAATACACAACGGATATAAAATTCTCCTAACTTGCAAGAATCTGTGAGGAGCAACAACAAATATATGGCAGCAAATTAATCAAAATAAAGAACGTAATGAACTCCGATATTTTAACGTAGAAAACCCCTCAATGCAAAGGTAAAAACCATGAGTCGTCCAGACCAAAGAAAAAGCTTCACTATAATCAAATAAGAATAAAGTCTCAAAATGATGCACAGAGTGTGCCTACAACTAGCTAAAACAACAAAGGAATAAAGCCTACAAATGAAAAACAAGAAGAAAACACCAAAAACCTGTTGTTGTACGAGCACGGTTTCTCCCTCTCTGAATGTTGTTTCGTCGATCCGACAATTAAAAACGAAGACCTGAATGTTGGGAACCAGCTGTCCAAAAATTAGTCCGATCCAACAATTAACGAACGCATAGTCGATGTTTTTCTGAGACTGATTTAACAAAATCGGGAATAGGGTTACTCCTCTATTTTCTCCTTTGGTAGTTGTCTTTCTTGTCAAAATAGTCTGTCTCTTATAACCCTAATTAGACCACTTTCCACTTAAATAAGTGAGACACATAGACTACAATATTTGAGCCTTTCTCCACATAGAAAAGGAGCCCAATACCCAACATATCTCCCCCTCACAACTATATAGAGATAATCGTCTGACCGACGATATCACAACAAGTTTCAAACTTCCCTCTTGGTAATGCTTTAGTGATCATATCAGAACCATTATAATCAATATGAACTTTAGTCAATCGCAACAACTTAGCTTCCAAAAGATCACATATCCAATGATACCTCACATCAATTTGTTTGGACCTGCTATGAAACATCGAATTCTTACCAAGATGAATAACATTTTGACTATCAACAAATAATACATATTTGTCCGGAATAAACCCAAGCTCCTACAAGAATTTCTTCAACTAAATCAACTCTTTGAATGCTTCAGTAATGGCAATGAACTATGACTCAGTTGTAGACAATGCTACACATTTCTATAATCTAGACTACCAAGCCACAGCTCCATCTGCAAATTTAATCATGTAGCATGAAGTTGACTTTCTCGAGTCAATTTCTTCAGCCATATCTGAGTTGGAGTACCCCACCAAAATAGGTTTGTCACCTCCAAAACAAAGTCTCATACATGTAGTACCACGAAGATACCTCAAAATCCATTTTACAGCATTCCAATGCTCTCTACTTGGATTTGACAAAAATCTACTGACTGTACCAACAACAAGTGCAATATCTAATTTCGTACACACCATTGCATACATCAAACTATCCACAATAGAAGCATAAGAAACTCGTTCTATGTCTCTTTTCTCATCCTCACTAGAAGGACTTTGTTTATATCTCAACTTAAAGTGAGCAGCAAGAGGAGTACTTATAGCCTTGGAGTTTTCCATCTGAAACATTTGCAACACTTTCTCAATATAGTGTTCATGTGACATCCAAAACTTCTTCTCTTTTCTGTCATGCATGATTCTTATGCCAATAACCTGTTTAGATGCTCCCATACCTTTCATGGCAAAGGACTCGCCCAACAACTTCTTTAACCTGTCAATCTTGGAAATATTTTTCCCAACAATAAGTATGTCGTCAACATATAATAACAAGATAATGAAATCATCGTTAGAAAATTTTCTAGCAAATACACAATGGTCAGAAGTAGTCTTCATGTATCCTTGGTCATACATAACAGACTCAAAATTTTTGTGCCACTACCTTGGAGCTTGCTTCAAACCGTATAGACTCTTTCTTAGTCTACACACATAGTCTTCCTTGCCTTCAACAAGAAAACCATCAGGTTGCTTCATGTAAATTTCTTCCTCCATACCATCATGACGGAAAGTTGTTTTTACATCCATTTGCTTTACCTCTAAGTCAAGAGTAACTGCCAAACTCAACACAGTTTTAATTGATGATATTTTTACCACAAGTGAGAAAATCTAATTAAAATTAACACTTTTTCTTTGATGGAAACCTTTCACCACTAATCTGGCTTTATACCTCGGAGACCTTGAGTTACTCTCAATTTTCACTCTATAGATCCACCTGTTTTCCAAAGCCCTTTTGTCTTTTGGCAATTTCACCAAATCGTAAGTGTGATTATCATGCAAGGATTTCATCTCATCATGCAATGCATCCAACCACTTTTAACCTTCTTCGGTCTCCATGGCTTCTTGAAAACACTCAGGTTCCCCTTCATCAGTCAAATTCACATATTCGTCAGAACTATACCTTGTAGATGGTTGTCTCTGGCTCTTAGACCTCCTAAGTTGGGTTAGAGATGATTCAGAAGCGTCACTAAGATTCTCATCGTGTGGCAACTCATGATCTTCACTAGTTGGAATATTTACCACATCTCTAAGTTGATGATCATGAATACAATCATGTGGCTTATCATTCTCAATGTTACCATTATTAGTGTCCAAATCAGGAACAGGTGATCGAACTGGATAACCATCAGCTAAGACGTAGTTTCTCTCAGGTGTAGTCTTCTCCACCTTATCAATGTCTTCAATAGTTTGGTCTTCCTTGAACACTACATCACGACTTCTGATAACCTTTTTCTTTATAGGATCATACAATTTGTAGCCAAATTCATCCTCACCATAACCAATGAAGATACATTGCATTGAATTTGCATGCAACATGGATCTTTCATCCTTCGGAACATGTAGAAAAATCTTGTAACCAAAGACTCTCAAGTGATCATACTTGAAATTCTTGCCAAACCATACCTTGTTTGGTACTTCACTATTCAAATCGACAGTAGCAGTAAGATTAATAACATGCACCGCCCTGTACAGTGCCTCACCCCAATAATGTTTAGGCAACTTAGTTTCAGAGAGCATACACCTCATTCTCTCAACAAGTGTCAAACTCATCCTCTCTGCCAAACCATTCAGTTGAGGAGTTTTAGGGGAGTCTTTTCATGTGTTATACCCTACTATTTTCAATAGACATCAAACGGTCCACAATACTCACCACTGTTGTCAGTACGAATACGTTTCAGCTTCTTACTTGTATGCCTCTCAACCAAAGGATGAAATTGTTTGAATTTCTCCAACACTTAGTCTTTTGTCTTTAGAACATAAACCCATAGTTTCCTAGAACAGTCATCAATAAAAGTAACAAAATAAAGTGCACCACTAAAAGATTTTACCTTTAAAGGGCCATAAACGTCATAATACACCAACTGAAGCAACTCTGACTTTCTAGACGGAAGATGCCTTTTGAACGATACTCTAGTCTGTTTACCAATCATGCTGTGAGAACATTTCTCCAAATCTACATTCTTCAATCTTGGAAGCATATCCTTTCTAGCTAAGCAATTTAACCCCTTTTTACTAATATGGTTATGTCTTTGGTGCCACAAAGATGATTCCATATCCACGACATTTACACTGTCTTTTGCAACCAAAGCTTTTGTCTAATACAGTTTACTAATTTTCTCCCCTCTAGCCACAACCAAGTTACCTTTACTTTGTTTCCACTTTCCTGAAGCATAATGATTATCAAAGCCACTTTCATCAAGCATATGCACAAAGATCAAATTGAAGCGAACATTTGGAGCATGTATGACTCCTTTAAGCAACAATTGCATTCCCGTGTTGGTTTGCAAGCATACATCACCAACACCAATTACCTTAGATACACCATCATTACCCATCTTTAAAACTCCAAAGTCACCTGAAGTATAAGATGTGAAGAACTCCATCCTCGGTGTAACATGTAGTGTAGCACCACTATCAATTATCCATATGCTCTCATCAGATACAAGATTAATTGATTCATAGTCACGAAGAATAACATGATCATCACTAGTCGCACTAGTAACACGATCATCATCACTATCATCATCACGACCCCTTTGTTTCTGCTTACCCTTCTTACCTTTGTTCTACTTTTTCTACAAAAAACAATTCTTTTGTATGTGCCCTGTTCTATGACAATAATGACACTCCATATTCTTGTATCTAGACTTGGACTTACTTTTGCTATTTTCTCTACCACCCTTTGGTTCTTTTTTCTGACTTCTCCCCCTATTTTTAGTGACAAGAACTTCATATTGAGATGAAGAACCATGTGCCTTCCTTCTAATTTCCTCATTCAAAACACCACCCTTAGTTGTTTCCAAAGAAACGACACCATTAGGAGTTGAACTCGTTATAGAAACCCGGAATGTCTCCCAAGACTCTGGTAAAGATAATAGTAAAAATAGTCCCAATAGTTCATCATCAAACTTGATTTCCATTCCAGAAATTTGATCAAGGAACCCCTGAAATTCACTCAAGTGGTCCAAAATAGATGTTCCCTCCTTATACTTCAAACTTATGAAACTATTCAGTAAGAATAATTTATTATTTCCTAATTTAGAGGCAAACAAAGTCTCTATCTTATCCCACATAGTTTTTGCATATGTCTCATTAGTAATATGATTATAAACATTATCTTCTACATATTGCCTAACAAAATCACATACTTGTTGATGATCAAAATCCCATTCTTCCGTAGATTTATCAATCGGCTTTTTAGAAAAAAAATAGGAAGATGCATTTTCTTCACAAATAACAAATCTTTCATCTTGCCCTTCCACAAATGATAATCAGTACTATTCAAGCATACCATCTTTATATTCATATTTGACTCCATTCTTCAAGCAAGTCGAATAATCCTTCAACCAAGAGCTATGATGTCACTCTGATGGGGAATAAACACAAAAACACAATAACAAGTAATACACAACGGATATAAAATTCTCCTAACTTGCAAGAACCTGTTAGGAGCAACAACAAATATATGGCAGCAAATTAATCAAAATAAAGGACGTAATGAACTATGATATTTTAACTTGAAAAACCCCTCAATGCAAGAGCAAAAACCACGGGTCGTCCATACCAAAGAAATAGCTCTACTATAATAAAATAAGGATACAAGAGAGTCTCAAAATGATGCGCAAAGTGTGCCTACAACAAGCCAAAACAACAAAGCAATAAAGACTACAAATGAAAAACAAGAAGAAGAAAATACCAAAAACCTGCTGTTGTGCGAGCATGGTTTCTCTCTCTCTCTGAAAGTCTTTTCACCGATCCGACCGTTGAAAACGAAGACCTGAATGTTGTGAACCTGTTGTCCAAAAATCAACCCGATCCAACGGTTAACGAATGCACAAATCGATGTTTTCTGAGACTAAATCGGGAATAGGGTTACTCCTCTCTTTTCTCTTTTGGTGATTGTCTTTCTTATCAAAATAGTTTCTCTTGTAACACTAATTAAACCACTCTCCACTTAAATAAGTGATGAGACACATAAACTACAATATTTGAACATTTTTCCACATAGGAAGGGAGCCTAATACCCAATATAATCGTGTAAATTAAATTAAGTGAAATCACTGCTTCGAATTTAGTGTGAAAGTTTAACTTGACACCTAGTGTCAACCGATCCTAACTCAATAAATATAATAATAAAAAAATATTATTTATATTCAATTTAAATACACTTCTAAAAAAAATATTGACATCATTTAATTATAAAAATCAAATCTGACATGAGTTTATTTATTATAAATTTGACTTTATACTACTATCATTCGATAAGGTGTATTCTCACCCCAACGACGACTTTAATGCCTCACACGCCATCGAGAATGAGAGCTACCTTGTACTTTAATGCGTGCAGCGTGTTTTCATTCCAAACAAACACAACCGAGTCACAGAACACAAATGAATAATCACATTTCACCACCACTAGAGCTTCATTTTAGGCAATTACGATTATTTATACTTATAAGAAACTATTTTATAGGAAAAAAAATACCATTTCCCCCTTTTTTATTAAGTATTATACTAATTTATTATATTTAAAAAAATCAATGTTTACTATTATTAATAGGGTAAATATATTTTTAATTATTACAAAATCATTAAATTTTAATATTTGTAAGAATTAAAAATTTATTTAAACCTTTTAAATAATAAAAAATTCAAGAAATTTTATAAATATTATTTAATTATTATAATTTTCAAATAATATTAGATATTTTTTATTAAAAAATAACTCATTTAACTATTAATTTAAACGCTGATTATATCCGTATACATTGAATTGACACATCTATGGTAAAAATCCTCCCAAATTAATATCACATGTTTTTGTCATGTTTTCAATGTAAAATTTCTGTTGTTTTTTAGGTTTGTACATGAATATATCTATGTAAGCCAACCCTCTTTTCCTCTTCCTCTTAGGATCAATTAATCAATACTCAAAAAAACAAACGTAATCTACATCCAAGTCATACATACAAAAACAACACAACACAAACTTGGTAGATACCTTAGCCAAACAAACCAAACCCTCTTTTGAATTTTAGTTGTCAATATCTCTTTTAAATCTTTAGAGATTATAAGGTTAATATTTGACAAAAACAATCATTCTCAGACTATTTATTTCTTGAACGAATTTCAAATTAGAAACTTCAAACTTTAAAAAAACAAAAATTATAGCATTGTGTTCTAATTTCAAATTATGATAGTACACTTGGTAGACAAATTTGTAAAACAATACTTCAAATTGGAGAATCACCACAAGTATAAGCCTCAACCTAATGAAAACTCATCATCTTCCTCATCACCACTTCATGCTTTTCACTCTCATGTTTCCAAACAAATTTCTAATTTAGCATTGGAATTGAAACATGAGTCAAAAACACTGTCCTTATCATGGTTTCAAAGATGTTTTGGCCTCTTGCCAATCATCAACAAAGCTCTTGCAAAACTTGTTATGGACATTGATTATCCAATGAGTCAATGGAAAGTTGATTCCATTGAAGGGTATCTCAACTATACCATGAGTTTGTTAGAGCTTTTGAATCCCATTTCTTCTTCTCTTTCTCATCTTTGCCAAACAAGGCTTTCTCTAGCTCATGGTTTGAATTTAACTTTGGTGGAGAAGGAGAAATCACATTATTTAGCTAAAGAGTATTTAAAATCAATTCAACCATTAGGCTATTTTAGATTTTTATTAGAGCTTTTGTTTATTTTAGATTTTAAAAATGATTTTGTTAAAAAAAATCATTTTTTGACTAAAAATGAAAAGCTAAAAATAGTAGTTTATCGCATTTGTATCTTGCAATAGATGAGAGAAAAATGAAACAATTGAAAAACACGTAACTTAACTCATTAATGAGAGAAAATGATGCAATTACCTTACCTTATTTTGAAAATTCTAAATTGTCTTCCGTTAATTTTTAATAAGTTTTTTTATATATCAGTTTAAATCAATTTATTAGTTGTGTTTTTTTCCTTCACGCAATGGCTATCTTTTTCTCTTTCGATGACATTGTGAGTTTCCTCAATCCACGCGACCATCATCTAGATTTTTATCCCGTAAATTTTGTTCTCTTTTTCGATTTTTCTATATCATTCTTTTTTGGTTGTATATGTTTATTTATTGGTTTTTTAAGAATACTGAATTATATTGATCAAATTTTTAAATGTGTCTACAAAATGGTTATTGTAGTTTAAAAAAATTATTTTTACAAACTTGTCTACAAACAAGTTAAAAATCATTTTTTTTTTAAAAAAAATCATTTTTATAATAGTAAAAAATGAAAGTTAAAAAATCTTTTTTTATTTAAAAAAAAATCTCTAGAAAATAACCTCTAAATTATTTAAAATAAAAATTATTTTTATTTAAGCTCAAACAAAAACACCCATGATTTTCTATGATATAAAAAGTACTTTGTCCTTCATGACATTCAAATTTTGTGCTAAAAAATATAATATTTATATTCACATGGGATGATGGAAGAATTTATTTAAATCACATGAATTACAAGATTTATATCTTATAAATAATATTATAGTTTGGATGTTTCATTTTGTTACTTGATGAAAATTGCAACTAATTTTTTTTTTCTACGGGTTTTATTTTGGTTATAACTTGGATTTTATTTTATAATAACTTGTAACTTTTTTTTTTGGATAATCGCTTATAACTTGTCATAACACACTTAAAAATTTAAAATTTATTTTTGAACCGCTAAAACTAAAAAGATAACTACATCGACAATATTAACATTTTATTAATTTAGACTTTATTTTGATGGGTATTAGCTAGGGGAGTAATAAGGTAATTTAGTGGTTTACAGGTGTTGGAGTGTTGGAATGAGAAGGTAGGGATTCAACTTCTGTGTTTAACAAAAATTAATAATTAATTATTAGTATTGATATGAAAAAAAAAAACACACAAACTTGTTAATTTCTGCATGTAAAACATTTGGATTGACTATGAAAAAAATTATGATTCTAAATGTTATTTAATGTATTTTTCAGTGAAATAAAAAATGGCAAGTATTGTCTATAATCATCGTATGCATGTCTACGGTTTCAAATCAAATCTTGATTGATGAAAATTAAGAACTGAATTCCCATCGGAAATAATAATATACCTGCACATTTATTTATGAATATTATGAAAATGAATGATTTTATTCAAATCAATCACTATATTCTTTGTCAAACATCATAAGAATGTTGAAATAAATTCCAAAGGAAAATTATAATGTCTCATTAAGAATGACTTATGTTAAATGTCAAAGCAAATGGTTTGCCGATATTTTACACCATCGCTCAAGACAAACAAGGAGTTTCCATAGCATCCTTAAAAAAATCAAAATATCAACCTTCAGAAAGATCATAAGGTTCTGATAGTTCATAATGTTCCACCAATGGATAAAAATGAAGTACACTGTAAAGTACACTCACATACACTTTCAATTGCCAAGAAAGTCTTAAAGTATGTGAACTAGGACTGTGCAAAAAAAATGGGTTTTGAGGTCCAAATCGACAATCGGATCCAAAATTATTTTAAAAATTCGGTTAAAATAATATAGATATAAACCAATTTATTTATAACCAGTTGGATAACCATCCACATTTTATTTTTGTATTTGGATTTAAACCGGATTTTATCCACCCAACTCCCAAATTCCAATCCCAATCCCAGAACCCTAAATCTCCAAAACTCTCAAAAGCGTTTTCCGGTAGTGTTTTCTTATGGCAAACCGACATTCCATCTTTGAAGCATCGCCCTTCCTTCTTTCTCAAATGTTTGCCTCTAGTTCGTTTCTATTCATTCTTACTAAGTTTTTTCTCTTATTTATTCTTCTTAGTTTCTTCGGAGAATCGTCCATGGCAAATCGCCATGGTGTTGGAGAAACCCGTTGAGATAATAAAGGGAACTTGGAGATAATAAAAGGAAAGTTGTTTTTGGTGGTGAGATGGATGCTTATTTGGAAGAGTTTTTTTAGTGTTTTGGTTTATGCTAATAGATTAAGGAAAAGTGTTTTTGTTGATATTATTAGTGTTGCTACTGTTTATCAAGCTACTTTGTTTCTTGAAGGATTGACTCAGATTCTTATTGGTTTAAGGATCATGATTTGGTGTTTGTTGTTCAACATTGTAAGAGTGTTTCTTTTTTTTTTTTTTTGGTTGGCATATAATAATGTAATGTGTATGATAGAGTGTGAAATTGAAGTGGAGTTGTTTCAAGTGACTTTGGAGAGATAAATATTGAGATGACACAGTTTTTGTGTTTGTTTCAAGTGTCTTTTATTAAACACATTCATTGCACCAACATCTACCATCTTCTACACTTAGAAACGTTGAATTTAATTGATCATTTATTAAAATCAAAATTTTCTGCATCATCACAAACCAACTTTCTTCATCTCCTTTTGATTTTGGAAGTAATGCTAGGCAATGTGCTAGTTTCTGGATGTACAATAACAAATTAGATGACAATATACGTCAGAATGAGGCTGTGACACCCTAAATCCCAAAATAATATATATAATAATTTATATAATATTCCTATAAAATTTGCAGCGGATAAATAAAAATATATTTTCAAGAAAATAAAAATTTTATATTTAATTTAGGACATCACGTTTCCCAAAAATAAAAATAAAACCCTTATTCCCGGTATCACCTATCAGAGTGTGGTTCCTCCCAAACTTGAACTTCAAGACTCATTAGCTTGTAATGACTGCGATTTTGCAAACGCATGGCCCAGCCAGTCAAACACAAACAACGAAGGAGGTGAGTTTTGAAATCATGTTAATAGTATAATACGAGTAAGAAGAACACACAAACAATCATAATAAAACCGTATCATAATCAATTTACGATATATCAAAATATTTAATTAAATAGTATCATATTATAACATCAAAGCCACTCAAGTAAAATAATTATCTCAGTATAATATGCATCAATCATCTAATTATTATTACCTTTGAAACACATCAATCACAACAAAACAATCACAAGGAAATGCAATGCTATGCATGAGCTTGGACTCTACTTCACAATGAGGTACCATTCTAACTCTGAAGTACTTGGTTAGGAGGCCATGATACTATGCCACCATCCCGGTGGACGGACAATTCAATTTGGCCCTGTCCTCATAGATCCCCTCAACTCAACCCGAGACACATATATGTGACAGTCGAGGTAAACGTGTGTTGCATGGTAGCTCCCGACATTTAGAGTGCTACCTCCAAGTCACCTAGGAATTCCCCACCGGAATACCTCCAAGGTCTAACAATCTTGCCTTAAGGCTCGACAGCAGACCGCCACGATCAGACTCATTCAGTTGTACTTCCCCAGAATCACTAGGCTTGTCAGGCCCTACCTATATGATGACAAAATAATCTCCACTTCACAAATTCACAATATTTATTTTCTCCCCTCGTTAGCTTAGACTACTCCATTAAGAGCACCATATTTAAGAATCATCACTATCTCATCAAGTATGGGGTACTTCAATATTTTCATCACAATTTTATAATATCATTAATCATAAATAATCATGATCGTCGTATAAACTCATCACAATTTTATAACATCTCTATCATCAATCAAAAATCATCATTATCATCACGTAAGCATATATCAAACCATGCATCCATATTTTATTATCACATCACATAATTTCATCTAAGCAAACATGTACACATAATTTCATTCAACATCCAACATCACAATAATAACAAATATCAACTACCATACAAGTATCGAAAATTAAATCAATCAACACCTTAGAAAAATTTCTATTTCACATTTTAATCTCACAATTCTCATATTTCAAATTAATCAATTTATCTCTCAAAGGGCTACTGTCGTACGTAGCAAGCCCCGGATGAATCATTGGGAAATACGGTTTTCCCGTTCATCTCACAATATATTATACTCATGAATTCAAACGCTTTCTCATCATGTACCTTATTTTGAAGCTTTCATACACGAATACGATTCCACGAGCAAACAATATTTGTTCTTTGACTTTTTGTCCTTCAATCGATCTAACTCGACAATTTATGGGTAAACGTCAAAAATAAATTATGAGAAAATAGTCTAAAAACTGATTTCGAAATTCGTTCAAAGAAAATTACCATAAATTAGATAATATAGCCATTTTTCACACGGTCGTTGTGGCGTTGGTTTCACTAAAATCGGATTTACGGTGAAGGAGAACGGTGCAAAATAAGGATTTCTGTAAACGGTGAAATCGGGTATTTTAGGGAGAAATTAGGGTTGTTAAAAATCTGAAAAATTGTGTTTAATTGAATAGATAAATGAGTAAAACAACATACTGAAATTTGGACGAAAACAGAGAAACTTTTCTGGGACAGTTATGGTTTTGCAGTGTCAAACGATAGGTTGTTGTTGTGTTTACTCTTTGGTTCTAGTGCTGCCCTTCCAACTCCCTTCCATTCTTTTGTTTGTTTTATTTTATTAACAATTAGGGTTCATAGAGTCAAATCCATTGGTCTCTTTATTTATATTTTACTATTATTATTTTTATTTTGTTAAAATAAACTAATAATTATTTGATCTCTTTTTTTAATATTCCTCCAAACACCATTTAGTTTTCCAAACATTACTAATATTTTATAAACTAGAGTAATTGAAATAATCAATATAAAAAAAACATATTACTAATAATCAAAACTCTCACATTCAAAATAATCTATACAATTATAGTTATTTCTCAAAATACTCACATTATAATAATACCATCATATTAGAAAATAGTCAAAATTATAAAATAAATATAACATCAATATTTTATATTAATTACTAAATCATAATAAATATATATAAAATCACAATACCATAACAAGTATTTAAAAATAAACGAAATCAAACACAATATCAATTCTATATCAAGATAATTATTTATAAAAAAATAACTAAAAATAGAAAATAGTTATAAATAATTGAAATATAATTATCTGCATACTTAACATAAGTCAAGCGCCCATAAAAGTATTACATTAATTGGGTACATGTATACACACGTAAAATCGCATAAAATATTTTTCTTTAAAATATATATTACATTAAAATATTATTATTTTTAGAAAAATATACAAAATAAAATATTTATTATTTATATTGCTCATTAAATATAATATCTATCAAACCAACACATCATATAAATCATTCATATAACAAAATTTACTCACAAAATTTATCAACATATATTCTAAAATAATTTTAACATCAAATTAATTATTTAAAATCCTATTTAATTAATTAAATTGTTTATTATCAAATTTAGGGTGTTACAATTCTCCCCTTGTTAAAGAATTTCGTCCTCGAAATTGGTGGTGAGTGAACTAATATCTAACTTACCATCCTCATGATTCAAACTTTGTCTATAAATATATTTAAGGCATTCAATCTCCAATTAAGCACAACATGTAGAAAATCAACTAACAAAGCATGATAGACTAACATGACAAAATAAATCAATTAAACACAATATTTATCATTCAATTATGAAATAAAATACTTATCGCATTTACTATTCATTTATAAAATAAAATACCATATAGTTACTCACTATAATTTACATATAAAACATAACATATAGATTTTGTCAATAATAACGTAGTTAATTTAGTTTGGTTAAATGAAACACATTCCAAGTATGTTGTCAATTTCAACTATTTCTTTCAAACCAAATATTACTAGTTTTGACTCCTTAAAATAAATTATAAATCATGTCACATAACATTTAACAAATTGAACTTAGGCTTGACAAAGATTTTAACTTTTTAAAATATTAAATACCTCTAACAACTTAATAACACTATAATAGAATTACAATCAATTACTCTATAAAAACATATTATATATAATCAAGAAAAAAATTAATGGATATACTATTTCCCAATAACATATATTTAATAATTAAATTCATTCAATTGATATAAGCAATGAACATGTTTTTCAATTATTTAAAAATAAAATTAAAAGATGCTTTTAACAAAATAATGAGTTATAGTTGTCTCTTTTATTGACGATGAGTCATTGGGGTAGCTAATTCCTCTTACTCATGTAGTCAACTACTTAAGGAACTATAACTGCAGTCATTCAAATTCAAACATGAATAATTAAAAGTATCTTTAACGTGGTTCAGGAGTGTGAAGGCGGCGCCACAACTCCTACTCCTTACTTCAAGTTAAAAACACACATAATTACACATTCACAATAATTTATTTGTAATTTACAACTAACTACAACAACAAAAGAAAGAACAATAACATCAATATCTACTCAATAATTCGATTGAAGAAATATAGAACTATTCCACTTTTAAATGCTCTCGACTACTCTAACTCTATACACTTATTCCCAAAAATTAGAACACTTGAAACACAAACAATTTCACATTTACATAATCATATACATGCATATGACTAATTCATCAATTGACATCATGATGTAGAATATTCTCATACCGATTCAATATTTACAAATTGATCACAAATAAATAATTAATTAACTTTTCTTTTAATCAAATTTTATCATTTTACAAAGATTGAAACAAAGATTTTTCAATTAGTAGGTAAAGTATGCAACTATTTTTACTCCAAGTTAATATAACAATCATAAAATTAAGATAAATCTCGTAGTACATAAATTATTTTAGTGGTTAATCAATACTCTAAAGTTTGATTCCAAATACTTAAATTATTTAAAAAGGACCACTAATCTTTTAATACCAAAAGAAAAATAATTTTTCTTTATAATTTCAAATTTTTCCTCGGGTTACTTCTTAATAAATCTTACGATTTTTTTTAAATACTTTTAAAAATCAATATGATTACTAAAATTTCACCAATATTTTTCCCACCAAAATACCTCTCAAGATATTTAAGCACTCTTACAATATATATATATATATATATATATATATATATATTTTAACCTATATTTTGAAATCAAATCAAATCATGTATATAAAATTAGATACAAAGTTTTCTAATTCATCAAAACTTCTAAAATAGTTATATATTTTTTTTTCCTAATTTCTAAAAACTATTTTTACAACAAATCTTCTAGACTATTATTATTATTTTTAAAAAAAAATAGCACATAGTAAAACTTGGAGTAAATTATTTTTCTCTTGTGTGACTAATATAAATTTTAAATAAAATCATCACATAGTAACACCCCGGCCATTCCCGTTACCGGCGATGCTACCTCAATTGGTAGTGGGAACTGTGTGGAGGCGGTACTTATCCCCCAGGTACCAGGCTCGAATCCCACAGAAGGCAAAAACTCGCTATTTCCAACTGAGTGGTTAGGGGGGGCGAGAAGGTCTTGAGGTAGCATCGCCAGTAACGGGAATGGCCGGGGTATTACAGAGGCTACGTTCATATTTTTTTATGTTTATCAGAGAAAGTTTCCATCCAAAATTGAGAGTCTAAAGTTAAGGATAAGGTATCTACTTTCTCTTATGCTTGTTAGATTATCATGTGTAAGTCACATTGTTTTTCTAAAATATCAGTAGGTTTAATGGCTAATATTTATTGGAATTTTTATTAACTTCAAATTATTTCAGTTCTTGTGAGAAAAACAGCACAGAACAAACAAAATTGGGAACAAATTTTAGCTAAAAAACAAGTTGGTATGGGTGAAAGTTACCTTGGGATGAGAAAGTAGTAGTAGCTTTCATGCAATAGTTTGATTCATAGAATAAAGTACCTTGAACATTAGTTTGAATGATGCATGTTGATTTGTACCTTGAACATTTTAAGTTCGTTAACTATTTTCATTATTATTTCAGCAACCTATAACATTACATCAAGATGGGTGATCAATCTGAGACAGTAGATTTGTTTGTTTCTCCTCCACCAATTGTCTCGAACACAACTACTATGTTACCACCTAGAACCAAAGGTTGTAAAAACCAATCTTTTGTTTGGAATGATTTCACAGTAGATCCTAACTTGGATGGGACATCTATTTGCAACCATTGTAGCAAGAAGCTCAAGTGTGATAATGGGACAAGTTCGATGATACAACATTCAAAGGGATGTAAGAAAAACCCCAATAGTGAGTTTAACAAGAGGAAGAGAACGTTGGATGCAATGAATGTTGAAGGTCATACTATTTCTTTCCCTTTAGTGCCTAGGTTTGATCAAGAAAAATTACGATATTTACTTGTGAAGATGTTTATAGGCATGGAATTGCCTTTTCGACAAGTGGAGCATCCAAATTTTCAAGAATTTGTAAGTGGCTTAAATCCAAAATTCAATCTTATATCACGCACTACACTTGCACGCGATGCTTAATTGTTATGGGATGTAGAAAAGTTAAAATTGAAAAACTATATGTCCCAACACTGTCAAAAGGTTTGCCTCACTGCCGACACATGGACATCTATTCAAAATTTATCTTATATGTGTGTCACTGCTCACTTTGTCGACAATAATTGGAACTTGCAAAATAAGGTTCTAACATTTGCCAAGTCCCAGGTCACACGACAGATGTTATGACAAACACAATTGATGCGTGCTTGACTGATTGGGGGGCTGAATCGTTTTTTCACTGTGACACTTGACAATGCCTCATCAAATGATCTTGGAATCAAACAATTGAAGAAAAGACTACTGTCTTGTAACAACTTGGTTTTTAATGGAGAGTACATGCATATGTGTTGTTGTGCGCACATCTTAAATATCATTGTTAGTGAGGGGTTGAGTGATTTGGACATGTCAATTTTAAGACTTCGTGCTGCTGTGAAATATGCTAGGTCTTCTCCTCTTAGGTTTGCGAAATTTAAAGCATGTGTAGAACGGTCAAACTCTGAATACAAAGGTCTAGTTTGTCTTGACGTGGAAACTAGGTGGAACTCAATATATTTAATGTTAGATTCGGCTTTGAAGCATCAAAAGGCATTTAAAGTGGTTGAAATTCATGATCCCAAGTATTCTGAGGAACTACTTAAGGGGAAGGGGAAAGGTGTGTCTACCAGTTTAGATTAGGCGAAAGCACAATCAATTATGTCATTTTTAAAAATGTTTTATGATGCCACCTTACGAATATCTGGTTCCTCCTATGTTGCCTCTAATATATATATGTTAGAGGTTTTTGGAATAGGTGAAAAAATACTTAAAATGTGCAACTCTAAGGATATGTGCTTAAAAGTAATGGCTGAAAGGATGAAAACAATGTATGACAAATATTGGGGAAAATATGAAAATTTGAACATGTTGTTGATGATTTCGTCTGTCTTAGACCTCAGGAACAAATTAAAGTTTGTCAATTGGTAAATCACTCAAAACTTTAATTCATTTGATGCAACCAAATTAAAAGATTTGTTGAAAACCCATTTGGATGAACTAATTCTGGAGTATAGTGGTGTTGGAGAAGGATTCCAAAGTGAATCACAATCGACTGAATTTGATTTAAGTGGTAAGGAATATCTTTATAGTTATAATAGATTTTTAATGAGCACTGGTTCGTCCTCTACTGAAAAGTCTGATTTGGAAAGGTACTTGGAAGAATCTTTAGAGAGTCGGTCATCTACTAACTTTGATGTTTTAAACTGGTGGAGGTTAAACTCAAGCCATTTTCCAATTCTTGCAAAGATAGCCAAAGACTTGCTTGCCATACCTATCTCCACAGTGGCCTCTGAGTCTACTTTTAGTACCGGAGGACGAGTGATTGATGAATATCATAGTTGTCTCACACCTCAAACGGTTGAAGCTCTAGTTTGTACTACTAGTTGGCTTAAAGGATTGCGTAAATCATCTTCAATAAGTGATTCACTTTTAGTTGAGGATTTCAAGGAGTTTGAGATTTTAGAGGAAGGTAACATTGTATATGCTTTAATAGTTGAATATTAGTTAATAATTGTTAAATTATGATTTGATAAGTAATTGGTTTTTTTTTTCTTTAGAAATAACTTCTATGAAATTTGGTGGTGCTTGTTCGGTTCATGTTTCTCTTGGTGAAGATTGAGAATTGACAAAATTGGGACTTTGACATTGAATAAGCTTTATGTTGATAAAAACTTGATTGGGGTTTTTACTAAGGGTGTAGAGAAGGGCTTTTAGGATGCATAGCTTACATTAAATTACATGTGAGGTATGAATTGAATTTAAATTACATTAAATTTGAAGTGATTAGGGAAATTGATGAGAATGAAAATTTCAACTTGGATACAGAGGATGCAAAGTCGGGATTTTTCAATTTCAATCTGAATCCCCTGCTGCTGCTAATGGTATGTTTCTTTATGTAACTCATTTGGAATTTTTTCATTTAAATCGGAATACTTTATGCAATTTACAAATATTTGGTTTTGAAAATTTTGTATTGAATTTAGTTACAAATCGAAATAATTCATTGTGTCAATTATTACAATTGTGGCCTTGTCTTAAAATTGAAATTCTTTAAATTGAATGGTTACAATTTACAATCAAACTAAATTGATCACCATGAGTTGCAGCATGATCATCATGAGTTGCAGCTTGACTGTTCGTAGCTAGATCAGCATGAGTTGCAGCTTGATTGTTTGAATCTTGATGATCATGAGTTGTAGCTTGATTGTTTAAAGCATGATCATTATGAGTTGCAGCTTGATTGTTTGAAGCTTGATCATTATTTGTAGCAGCTTGATGATCATGAGTTGAAGCTTGATCATCATGAGTTGTTTCCAACCCTTGATTTTGTTTAATTAACTAACTAGAAATTTAGGATACCCTTTTAGGTTAAATGGATAGGATCCAACCTCAGGCTCTGTTACAGCAAAGCAAAAGGAAGAAGGGTAGAGGAATTAGGGTTTCTTGGCGCATAGTTGTTTCTTCTAAGTAGTGATAATTATAATAGACTTTAGAACAATGAAGATTAAGAGTTTGTATTGAATCGTAATACACTTTTCTAAGTGCTCATTCATCAAATAACTCTTTAATTTTTAAACACTCACAAATTCTTTATTAGATTCTAGGATCAACCTTCATTGAGTGGGTCTTATCCAAATAAGTCTTATCATGTCAAATAAATAAAAAAACATACACTTGTAAACATTGTCGACTTTCTTTAAAGAGTACAAAGAGATTGAGTGATTGTAATTTGTTTCAAGTATATTAAGTTTCAAAAAATAGTGTTGTAAGTCTCTTGAGGCTAAGAGAATACATGTTGTATAGTCCAAGTGACTAAGAAGTTAATTGTACCGGTTTATGATGTTGTCAAGCATCATAGTGAAAATGTTACAAATGTGAAGATTGAAGTAGCTCACGTTGAGTGAACAAGAATACTTCTTTTGTGTTACTATTTATATCTCTTATCTTAACTTTAAGAATTAATTCTCAATATTACACACACTTAACACTTAAGCTTAAGTAAAAATGAAATTGTTTTATAGTTAATACTTTAATAGGTTCTGAACTTCACGAAGCTTTACCTACTAACTATTATACATCATTCAAGTTTATTCTGAGAACATTTTATCATTAGTACAAATTTTCAAAATGGTCACGATTCAAACCCAATTTCTTGTAATTATTATTTCCACTTCAATGTCGCCCTTCTCGTGGTCTCTATGTATCTCAAGCATCCTTTGTTCCTATCTCTCGCACCACCTCTTCTACTTTAATCTGTTTTTATGCCCTGGTTCTGATTTTGTTTGTTGTTCTCATCTTTAGAACGATGAGGGCTTCACTAAATGATCTCAATCCGTTTGGCTCAACCACGACAGTGTATCATTGTTAAATCGTGTAAAGTAACTATTAAATGACTTGGTAGTCCTATATTGAACATCTAATAGGTCTGCTACCAAGAACATGTTTTCGATGTTTGCAGAAAACTAGGCTAAAAACCAAATAGTCAAATATTTGAAACTTGTTATTGATAATGGAGGCAACCCAAAAATCCATGTGTGTGCAATGTCCCTCGAAATTCAGTTGGTGCACATAATCAAAGACAAAATAAGATAATTATATCGTATAATCTTTCAATTTAGTGTTTGATGAAATAAAATGATATAATAAGTTAATTCAAAATTTTATCACATATTTGTCTCTCTAATAAAAATATAAATATAAATTAAAAATAAAATTGATATTAAATTAAAAATAAAATATCAATAATTAATCTTTAAAAATATGTATGATTTTATCACAAGAGTAATTTTTTTTAATTTATGTAATCTTTAAATGTAAAAAACTAGTTGATCAAGAATATTTAAAAATAGTTTTTTTTTATTAAAAACTACAAAATATGAATTTAATTTTTAAACATTAAATCTAATTGTATTATTATAAGTCTTGTGCTATCAACTAAACTAGTTAAATTATTGTAAAAAGAAATTAAAATACTAAACATATTAAATGAGTCCTTTTTTAAGTATATAAATCAATAAGAAAACGCGATAATTTTATTTTTAATTGCTGGTTTTACTCTTTCATATTGTCTCTTTTA
>JBBPBT010000487.1:903273-930634 GCA_037974875.1 Cicer bijugum
AAACATATTTTTGATGTTAAAATTCCTTAATACATATATTAGTAAGTATAGTAATAATTTTGAATACGAGAGTTTTTGTTATTATTGATATGTTTACAAAATTTAATAACTTTAATTAATTTTTTTTTTCTGGTTAAAATATTAATTTTAAAATATTAATAATATTGCACTTAATTTTCTTTATATGTGTACTTGTTATGTTGTGTCTATTTTATATGTATTTAATTGATTTAGTGACTTATATAAAAGATTTGATGTTATATTCTTTTATTGTTATTTTAAATATTTTCATAGTATAATAATATTTTAATTTGATATTTTGAAAGATATTATTTTAGGGGCAAATAAATAAATCAAAATAAGTGTGTAATAAGTTGGTCTTGTAAAAAATAAAATATAATAAAATGAGTTCAAAGAGTTAGGTTAATAATAACTAATATGTAAAAAAAATAATTAGAATCAAATATAACCTAACCTAGGAAAGAAAATGCTATAGTAAAAAAATTGAAATGTAGAGAGCAGCTGCAACTTCACATCATAGGAAGAAAAAATTGATACCGATCTTCGATCGTTGTCCAAAAAGGTTTCTTCATTTTTGTCCAAATTTCAGTAAGTTGTTTCACTCATTTAACTAGTCAACTAAACAGATTTTTCCAGTTGTTTAACTATTACAATTTCTCTAAAAAATATCCGATTTCTTCGTTTATAAAATTCATCATTTTGTATCGATCTTCTTCACCGTAAGTCCGATTTGAATGAAACCAACGCCAAAACGATTGTGAGAAAATTGACTATATTATCCACTGATTAGTTTTCTAATTTATGGTAAGTTTTCTTGACCAAATTTTAAAATTTAATTTTTGGAGTGTCTTCTCATAATTTATTTTTAACGTTTATCCATAAATTGTCGAGTTAGATCAATTAAAGGACAAATAGTCAAAGGACAAAGGCTGTTTATTCGTGGAAATGTATTCATGAGTGAAAACATCGAAATAAGATAAGAGGTGCGAGAGCGTTTGAATTCATGAGTATAATATATTGTAAGATGAACGAGAAAACCGTATTTCCCAATGATTCATATGTGGCTCGCTATGTATGATAGTAGCCCTTTGAGGAATAAATTAATTAATGTGCAAATATAAAAATTGTGAGAATAAAATATAGATTATAAATATTTATAAGGTGTTGATTGATTTAATTTCGTGAAATAAGTGTTATTTAATATTGTTGTGATATTGAGTGTCGAATGAATTTCATATATATGTTTGATTAGACAAGTCTCTGTGAAGTGATGATAAAAGGTGAATTCATTTTAATAAGCTTATGTGATTATGATGATGTATAATTAATAATAATGATATTATAAATTTGTAATAAATCTATGTGATGATATATGATTTATAATAATGATGCTATAAAATTGTGATGAGTTTATGTGATCAAATATGATTAATAATTGTGATTCTAATTTGTATTTGAGATGATGGTTTTAATGGAGTATCATAGGCCAACGAGGGGAAAATAAACATTGAACATTTGTGAAGCTAATATTATTTTATCATCATATAGGTAGGGCCTGACAAGGATAGTGATTATGGGGAAATACAAATGAATGAGTCTAATCGTGACGGTCTGCTATTGAGCCTTAAAGCAAGATTGTTAGACCTTGGAGGTATTTGAGTGAAAAATTCCTAGGTGACTCGGAGGTAGCACTCCAAATATCGGGAGCTACCATGCACCACACATTTACCTGGACTGTCGCGGATATGTGTCTCGGGTTGAGTTGAGGAGATTTATGAGGACATAACCAATTTGAATTTTCCGTCCACCAGAATGGTGGCATAATATCAAGCCTGCTAACCAAGTACTTCAGAGTTGAATAGTACCATATTGTGAAGTAGAATATAAGCTCATGCATTGCATTGCATTTTCTTGTGATTGTTTTGTTGTGATTAGTAAGTATCATGTGTGATAATAAATTATCTTAGATAATTTGATGTTATAGTAAAATGCATTGATTTTACTTCAGTGATTTTAACTTTATAATATGATGTTTTTCCTTAAAGAATGATTGAGTTACGATACAATATATTATGATTATTTGCGTGTTATTCTTATTTATATTATGTTATGACATGATTTCAAAACTCACCACTTTCGTTGTTTGTGTTTGATTAGTTTGACCCTACGTTTGCGAAATCGCAATTATTACAGATTAATGAGTTTTGAATCCGCTATAATAAGTGATACTGGAAATCAAGAGTTGTAATTTATATTTTAGTTATATAATTACAAATGACTTTTTATATGAAAACCTTAGTACTAATAAGATTTTAGAATTAAAATAAGAATTTATAATTAAATCAAGTTCATTGAAATTAAATTGTTTTATTTGAGTAATAAAGTTTAAATTGTTCCACGTACTTTGAGAAACATGATATCCTAAATTAAAAAAAAAATAAAAGTTTTTATTTTTTTGAAAAAAGATTTTTATTTATGTGTTGCAAATTTTATAGAAATGTAATATAAATTATTATATATATTATTTTAGAGTTTAGGGTATCACAATTATTATGTTTATATATATTTTGGGGTAATTTATGGTTTTTATATTTTAATTAATAAAATATAATTAAAATATTATGATGTATTTATATGCAATGAATTAAAAAAGTAATTAATAATTAAATGAAATTTGTGATGGGAGTCATATTTTTATTATTATTTTAGAGATATAGACAAAGAAGTAGTAAAATATGGAATAAAAAATACATGAATTTTAGAGATAGCACGTCATACTATTGAATGACGTGGCAAAAACATAATCAATGGCTGAACCACAATTAGAAACCAAGAAATTGGCTAATTACATGCGGATTTTTCTTCGAATTTCAACAAAATATCCATAGAAAACGAGTTACCTGCTGATATTCTGGTGGAATTATATCCCCTAAAATCATGGTAGATAATTATTTGCTTATGACTTGAATCCTGCGGATATATTCAGGGGAAAGTAAATATATCCACACCAAAATTTTGGTGGGAAATTACAACTTCAAGGCATTTCCTGAGGCTATTTTCGCATAAACATTTCTAATATTTCAGCACATAATTCTGTACGTTATTCTATAGGAAAATTTGAGTGAATTTTTTATCCACACCTAATTCCACAGAAAAGTCTGCACAATTATTAAATTTGTAGATAAATCCAAAAGTTCTTGTAAAAATATATTTTCCATACTACAATAATAAATAATGAATTTCTGATGTTAATAAATTCAATAAGCATTTCTATAATAAAAACTAGTCTCTAAAGAAAACTCATGAATACAACATATATTATTTTTCTTAGAATGAAAATTTTATTTACACATAAATTAAGTTCAATTACTAGAAAATATTTTTTGTGAATATTCTAGGATATCATTCTCATAAAATAAAATAAAAAACTCCAACAATGTTTGCTTGCTGCAAAAGATCTCCTTTGAATGAAGTGTAGACTTCCTCGGTCAACATATTAATGTAAGATATTAACTATTCCTCAAATTCTTTGTTTGCATGGTCTTGAAAAACAAACTTGGAGACTTATTTCAAAGATTAATTTATGAAGACAAACCATGCATTTCAAAACAGACTAATATGGGATCAGGTCAATAATGCTTCTGATTTTTAATTAAAAACCAACAACCATAATCATTAAAATGCTCACAAATTCATTAATTAGTTTTAGAGTATACTTACCTGATCATGGAAATTGAGCCACATTTCAAAGGAGTCTTTTATTGTTGTTGAGGATGACATGTCAATCTACCTTTGTTTCTTTCAAAGAAGCACAACCATAAAACCTGAAAAGATTTAAAGCACGGTCTGATACTCAATAATAATAAAAAATAACAAGGTTCGTGTATGATGTAGCTACTTTATATATGGCAAAACAATTGAAATTTCAAATCAAACATGCTTTGGTCCAAACAAAGTGATCATTTGCTACAAAAGCTTCAACTAATTGTATAAGTACGATCTGGTATGAGACAGAATGTATTTTGAACAATACAACATGTTAATGATAGCATTTCTGGGAAGAAACACTAAACCAGAATTTACATGCAACACAATACAATTGTCAACAGAATTATTACAAAGGAAGTAAGGCAAGAACCGGTTCCTTCGTCAAGAATTCGAGAGTTTGGTCTCTCCCACCCAATAACCACCTTTCTAATTTTCTGCATAACTCCCTAATTCTGGTTTTTCCTTATTGATTCCTAGTAGAAACCGAATAAAACTGCCACAAATAACTGCTTACAAATAACATAAACTGTCATGGACAGTTATGTAAGATTTATGGGTCACATATGTAATTAATTAATAAAGTGTGTTAGGGTCATTATATAATTAGCCAATAAACTAGGGGTCAAATAATATATAATAGTTTATGGCTAAAGAGCATAATAATTATGAAAATTAATAGTGTTTCTAATTTAATGAGGGGCTGAATTAGTAATACTGCAATTTGGGATATAACTAATAATAGTTATATATAGGGGTAGTGGTCCCCAAGGCAAACACAACAAGACTATTCAGTTTCACAAACCCTAAAGAGAAAATTCTCTGGTTCTCTCTATCCCCATCAAGAGAGCAAAATCTTCAGGGTGTTTTGCTGAGGAAGATCACCCAACCCATTGGCTTCATCATCATCATCCTAGGATTTCATAAATGGCAATTCCCACAGGTACGCTTCCGCCTTTGGTTATTCATCATGTAATTGGCATGGATTATTGAGCATAAGGTTGTAGGATTTGTATCCAACAATTGGTATCAGAGCCTACCATGTTTAATTCATGATGAAATTCGGTTATTGCCTTTGTTTTTAGGATTCAATTTGGGAATTTTGACATGATTGAAAAAATTAGGGTTTGTGATTTGGGAATTTGGATATATATATATATATATATATATATATATATATATGGAATCCATATTTTTTTTTGGTTCCCGGTTATAATTTTCTTTAATTGTTGATTGTTTTTGGATGAATTGGAAAGTAATACAACGTTACATTATTCAAATTATGTATTTACTTATATGTTGTTACAACACGTCCTTCCAATTACAATGATTTATTCTTAATTCGAATTTTTGTATATGAATGATTTTATTTGACCCAATGAATATTTGGAACACAAAAACATGAAGCTGGTGATTAGGATAATTAATCTGCGTTATTATTGAATTTGTTGCGGCTTACAGTGGATATGTGCATTCATTCTTCTCACTTGGATTTGTGATGCGCTTTATATAAAAGCATGTTTCAATTTTGTTGTTGTAGTTTGTTCAATTATTCAATTGAAATTTGATTGTTCTGTACTTTAAGATTAATAGAAAGTAGTTATTTTTGTTTCCGTTGAAGTTTTTTTTGTTCTCCATGGTTTTGGTATTTTTCCTTTTGTTTCACAAATTGGTAATTATTAATTTTTTTTTTTGATAAAACAATAATTATCAAATATTAATGAAACACAGTTTAAATAAGTGGACAATATTTTTTTTTAAATATTGTTTTATTTGGATATAATAAATATATGTTCAACTCAAGTTTGACATTTTGAATGAGTTAATTGAAACTTGACGTCGCCAAAGTGACCTCTCTTGTCTAAATTGCTCGTGAAAAGTGTCAAATGGCTCAGTATATGTTTATTCATGCGGGTATTGACCGGCCCAAAGGAAGATTAATATTTGGTAGAATTACATGTACACCTGCAATGATAAATGTGTGACAATTATTTGGTATACATGTGAGCAGTAAATCGGCCCAAAGGAAGGTTTATTGTTTGACATGTTTTATTGTCAATATTTGATCATTGCAACAAGAGTACCACTAGCAGTTGGTGTTACTGTCCAAAGACTTGACACCAATGGTGCACTGGGTATCTTGAGATGGGTTAAATTCCATGATTTGAACATATGTATTTACTTATTGATTTATTTTCC
Source organism: Cicer bijugum (assembly GCA_037974875.1). NCBI lineage: Eukaryota > Viridiplantae > Streptophyta > Magnoliopsida > Fabales > Fabaceae > Cicer > Cicer bijugum. The sequence continues at coordinate 909,259 of JBBPBT010000487.1, forward strand.
TATAATGTGAGTTTCTAAGTTTCGTTATTTATTTAATTTACAGCATCTATTGCTTCCATATCTGCAAATTTGAGTTCTATTCCTGTCCTTAATGGGACAAATTTTAAGGAATGGGAAGAGAACATTCTGATTGTTCTTGGCTGCATGGATCTAGACCTTACATTAAGAATTGATCGACCCCCTACTCCTAAGGACTCTAGTTCTTCTGAGGAAAAATTAGAGTATGAGAAATGGGATCGCTCAAATCGCATAAGTCTTATGATCATAAAGCGTGGCATTCCTGAGGTCTTTAGAGGTGCTGTCTCGGATGAGATAGTTACAGCTAAAAATTTCCTTGCTGAGATGGAAAAACGCTTTGTAAAAAGTGATAAGGCTGAAACAAGTTCTTTGCTTCAGAATTTAATTTCCATGAAGTATCAAGGCAAGGGAAATATAAGAGAGCACATTATGATGATGTCCAACATTGCTTCTAAGCTTAAAGGACTAAAGCTTGAGTTGTCAGATGACTTACTCATTCATTTAGTATTGCTGTCTCTTCCTTCGCAATTCAGTCAGTTTAAGGTGACTTATAACTGTCAAAAGGAGAAATGGACTCTTAATGAGCTCATTTCATTATGTGTGCAAGAAGAGGACAGGCTGAAGCAAGATAGGACTGAAAGCGCTCACTTTACTAGCATCTCTAAAGACAAGGGCAAAAGGAAAAGAATTGAGGAGCCCAAGAACAAAGTTGCTGCTAAGGGTCCAGAACAAAAGAAGCAGACTAAAGATAATAGCTGCTTCTTCTGCAGGAGTTCTGGACACGTGAAGAAGGATTGTGCCAAATATCACGCTTGGCGTGTTAAGAAAGGTATGATTCTGTCTTTGGTCTGTTCTGAGGTTAATTTAGCTTCAGTACCTGGAAACACTTGGTGGTTAGACTCTGGTGCAACTACTAACATCAGTGTTTCAATGCAGGGTTGCCTGAACTTCCGAAAGCCTAATGATACTGAAAGATGCATCTATGTAGGAGATAGGAAGAAGGCAGAAGTTGAAGCCATAGGAAAATTTAGATTATTATTAAGTTCCGGTCATTATTTGGATTTACAAGACACTTTTGTTATACCGTCATTTAGACGGAATTTGGTCTCTATTTCTTATTTGGACAAATCAGGATATTATTGTTCATTCGGGAATAAAGAATTTACTTTGTCTTTAAATTCGAATGTTGTTGGAACCAGTTTTCTTTCTGGTTATGATAATATTTATTTGTTGGAAACTGTGGCTAACTATAATGAAACCCTGAGTGTGGAATCACGTGGTACTAAACGAAAAATTGACAATTTCAATTCAGGAGTGCTTTGGCACAAACGTCTGGGTCACATCTCTAAAAATAGAGTTGAACGACTTGTGTCAGATGGAATTTTAGATTCCATTGACTTCACAGACTTTAACGTTTGTGTAGCATGCATTAAAGGAAAACAAACTAAAGATAAGAAATTAGGCGCATATAGAGCTACAGACGTCTTAGAATTGATACATACGGACATCTGTGGGCCATTTCCAACTCCTTCTTGGAATGGTCAACAATATTTTATATCATTCATAGACGATTATTCTAGATATGCCTACCTTTACCTAATTCACGAAAAGTCCCAATCAATAGACGTGTTCAAATCCTTTAAGGCAGAAGTTGAGAATCAACTTAATAAGAGAATTAAAAAGGTCAAATCTGATCGTGGTGGTGAATACTACGGCAGATATGACGGTTCAGGTGAACAACGTCCGGGACCATTTGCCAAATACCTAGAGGAATGTGGAATCGTCCCACAATACACTATGCCGGGGTCACCCAGCATGAATGGTGTAGCTGAAAGACGAAACAGGACTCTTAAGAATATGGTGAGGAGTATGATTTGTCATTCAACCTTGCCAGAGTCACTCTGGGGAGAGGCATTAAAAACAGCAGCATACATTCTTAATAGAGTACCAACTAAGGCAGCGGCTAAAACACCTTATGAGCTTTGGATTGGGCGTAAGCCTAGTCTGAAACACCTTCATGTTTGGGGATGTCCAGCTGAGGCAAGGCCTTATAGGCCGAATGAAAAGAAATTTGAACCCCGAACAATTAGCAGCTATTTTATAGGGTACTCAGAAAATTCAAGGGGCTATAAATTTTACGACCCTAATTTGAGAACAATTTTTGAGACGGGAACGGCAACGTTCTTTGAGGATATTGAGTTTGGGGGGAAGATTAAGGTCAAAGATTTTGTCTTTGAGGAAGAATCGGTAACAATTCCAGAACTGATTCTTCCACCAATTGACTTTCCCATCATTGAACAAACTCAAGATGATTTGGTTGTTCAGGAAGAACAAAATCCAGGTCAAATTCAAGATCCTCAAGAACAAGTGCCTCAAGAGCCAGCTCCATTGCGGAGATCCACTAGAGAAAGGAAAAATGCTATTTCGGATGATTATGTAGTATTTATCAATGAGGTAGAGGAAAATGTTGGCAAGACGGAAGACGACCCGGTCAACTTTCATCAAGCCATGCAAGATCCTCGTTCAGATAAGTGGATCGAAGCAATGAATGAGGAGTATAAGTCCATGCAAGACAATTCAGTTTGGGAACTTATCCCATTACCTGAAGGAGTGAAACCCATTGGTTGCAAATGGATTTTTAAAACCAAGCGGGATTCCAATGGTAATGTGGAGAGATATAAGGCATGTCTTGTAGCTAAGGGTTATACTCAAAAGGAGGGGATTGATTATAAAGAGACTTTATCTCCGGTTTCATCGAAGGACTCCTTAAGAATAATCATGGCTCTTGTTGCTCACTTTAATTTGGAGCTTCATCAAATGGATGTAAAGACAGCGTTTCTCAATGGCGACATTGATGAGACGATCTATATGGTGCAGCCAGAAAACTTTGTGTTGGGAGACCCAAAGAATATGGTGTGCAAACTAAGAAAATCCATTTATGGGCTAAAACAGGCTTCTCGTCAATGGTACCATAAATTTCATCAAGTAATTCGCTCATTTGGTTTTGAGATGAATACAGTTGATGATTGTGTGTATCATAAGTTCATTGGGAGCAGACATATTTTCCTGGTCTTGTATGTTGATGACATACTGCTTGCCACTAACGATATAGGCATGTTGCACGAAACTAAGAAATTTCTATCAAAGCATTTTGAGATGAAAGATCTTGATGACGCCTCTTTTGTATTAGGAATTCAGATACACCGAGACAGATCTCGAGGTATTCTTGGATTGTCACAAAAGAGCTATATCGATAAGGTTCTCAAAAGGTTTGGGTTACAGGATTGCAAACCAGGGGACACCCCAGTTGCTAAGGGAGACAAGTTTAGTCTCAAACAGTGCCCTAAGGGAAGTTTGGAAATTCAAGAAATGCAAAAGATCCCTTGTGCTTCAGCTGTAGGGAGTCTTATGTATGCCCAAGTATGTACGCGTCCAGACATAGCGTTCATAGTAGGGATTTTAGGCAGATATTTAAGCAATCCAGGACTTGACCATTGGAAAGCAGCCAAAAGGGTCATGAGATATTTGAAGAGAACAAGAAACTACATGCTCACATATAGGAGGTCAGACCAGTTAGAGATCACTGGGTACTCTGACTCAGATTTTGTGGGATGCCAAGACAGCTTAAGATCAACTTCAGGCTATGTCTTTCTGTTAGCTGGTGGAGCAGTTTCTTGGCGTAGTGCCAAGCAAGGTCTTACTGCTTCATCGACCATGGCAGCAGAATTCGTAGCAATTCATGAGGCATCTGACCAGGGCATTTGGCTGAGAAATTTTGTCACGGGGCTGCAAATAGTTAAAGGGATTGAAAGACCACTCAAGTTGTATTGTGACAATAGATCAGCAGTCCTGTATTCTAACAATAATAGGAGCTCAACCAAGTCAAAACACATTGACATTAAGTTCCTAGTTGTTAAAGAGAAGGTACAAAGTGGACAGATGTCCATAGAACACTTAAGGACAAACTCCATGATTGCGGATCCACTCACTAAAGGTCTACCACCCAAGGTCTTTCATGAGCATACTGCTCACATGGGTGTGCTACAGTTTGAGGAGTCTTAATTTTAGTGGGAGCTTCGTCCATTATGTAATTTATGTTCTATGTTTAATTATAAAATACAAATATGTTGTATTTGGATTTTCTGATCATAAATAAAGTTTAAAATATTCAGTTTTGGTTACTTTGTACATTTAAGTTATGGTATGATCTCATTCGGTAAAGTAGGACCAGTTGAAAATTGACATGCATTGACCAACTTCATGTAATTTTCATGCTACACTTTTCATAATGGGTCTATGTCATTTAGTTGTGTCAGTACGGGTGATCATTGATGGGTTTAGTTATGCTTATTATGATGAAAGCCTCTTTGGTTCCATGTGCTGATACGATTAATGGACGGGACAATTTGGATTAGGCTCAAGGTAATTATAATGATATTTTTGACGTCATAAAGTCTAACACACTCCTAAGGATACATGTGACCAGTGGGAGATTGTAAGATTTATGGGTCACATATGTAATTAATTAATAAAGTGTGTTAGGGTCATTATATAATTAGCCAATAAATTAGGGGTCAAATAATATATAATAGTTTATGGCTAAAGAGCATAATAATTATGAAAATTAATAGTGTAGATACCATGCGGTTTCTAATTTAATGAGGGGCTGAATTAGTAATACTGCAATTTGGGATATAACTAATAATAATTATATATAGGGGTAGTGGTCCCCAAGGCAAACACAACAAGACTATTCAGTTTCACAAACCCTAAAGAGAAAATTCTCTGGTTCTCTCTATCCCCATCAAGAGAGCAAAGTCTTCAGGGTGTTTTGTTGAGGAAGATCACCCAACCCATTGGCTTCATCATCATCATCCTAGGATTTCATAAATGGCAATTCCCACAGGTACGCTTCCGCCTTTGGTTATTCATCATGTAATTGGCATGAATTATTGAGCATAAGGTTGTAGGATTTGTATCCAACAAGTTATGGCTGGACATTATGGTCTTTCCTCTTATAACAATTTTTAACAGGAGATCTAACAGCATCATATTGAAAAAAGACATGATTATGATTAAAAACAATCATATTTCAAATGGCTCGTCCTGAAAACATGTAACATATGTCAAACAGATCTATAAAGCAAATAATTTCTTCATGTATCATATGTCAAACAGATTTATATATAACACAAATTATAGAAGGCATGTATTATCACTCCATCATTTACAAAGTAAAAACCTTAACACCAGTACTCTACAAAATATTAGGAATGCACATAAACTGCAAAACAATTACCGTGGCTGAATCCTAAATGATACATTCTTGCAAAACAATACCAATAATCAAAAATATATTTACAGATCCCATGGAAAACAGATTAATAGGACCTAACATTAAGATAAAAGACAAATCTATATAGATGCGAGTCATAATTTTATCTTTGCAATTCATAGAGCCTTTGCATGTGGAGGCACCGAACTTGAGTCCAGAATCAGATGAAGCCTCTCAAATGAAAAACCTAAATTAGTAAATCCAATCAGATAAAGTATGAACTCTAAACTCAAGCAATGGTAATTTTTAATCGCAAGTGGTTTTGGTGTTTGGAAGCAGCAAACAAAGGTAGAAATTTTCCTTCTTTGATCAAAGTCCGGAGCAAAATCCTCATGAATTTCAAATCAGACTTCTAGTAACGATATGATTTGTTAGCATGACAGTTTCTTTCGCGGTAGTTTCCACAAGAACCTACTGGAGTACCACAACTTTAAGATAGAAGTCACTAAGCCTTGAAGTCATATATTCCTTCCTTCATAATAAAGAGAAAAAACAAGTTAATTAGCTTTATGCCTACAATAAAAACCATTTAAGCAATTCTGCTACACACTTTCTTTTCTTACCTTGGAATACAAATCATGAACATATAAATTCTAACACAAAGTAAAACTGATAACGTTGCAATTGAGTATAAATTCTTTCACGAGACAGTCTAATGATTTTTTTATTTAAGAATAGACCACTAACAGAAACATTAATTGTACAACACCATGGCCTATTTTATTCAATGATGAGCTATGGTAAGAGTTAACAATTAGTAGAGAATAACTCATGAGAAACAAAAGCAATTATGAAATTAGCCTTTTAAGCTAGCTTATGTTTATCTTAGTTTTCATCATTGTTTCACAAATGTCAAGCCTTAAAGCACTTTTTTCTAACTCTAACCTCTTGAACACTTCCCACCTCTTCTTTATTTGTCGGGAGAGAACCTCTTAAAACACTTTTACAACACTTATAGGAAAGAATTCATGCAAGATTCAAATAATTCAACAGTAGCCTATACAAAAGAACTTATCATATATGCTCAAAATTAATTTATTTTCAAATTAGCTTGAGAAAATAAGTTAAAAAGATACTCTCAACTCAGCTGTTATTATGAAATCATTCAAACCTAAAAAGCCATAAAATGCACATTTAAAAGCCAACTTAAATACTAACAAATCTGATCTAAATCACATGCATTTTCTATGAGAAACAATAAAATTAAAAATATATGAGAAACATAGATAACATAACAAGGTAACTCAAAAAAAGAAATCAGTATGCATTCATTATTATAATATCTAATCTAAATAACTTAGTAATTTGAAAACAATTGATCGATCCACAAAACTCTTTTAGCCATGAATAGACTTCCAAGCACCACGAAGACTGAGTAAAGTTTTAGTGGACTGAAATTTAGGTCAAAGTAAAAGTTAAACCCCACAGAAGTAGAAGTTATCGAAGAAATAAAATATTACAGTAAAAAAACGGAAGAAATAGAAAGATGAAGTGATAACGATAACATTGATTTCAAGTACGGTGGAGGAGGTTGATTTGAATCTGATGCAAAAGTGAAAGCGATAACCCTCACTAGTTCTGGAGCCGCTGAAGAAGAAAGGAAAACGCAGCAATGACGATAAACTAATATATTAATTTCAACGAAGATGATGAATCGTTAGGGGAAATCAAAACTCTACATCACACGCTTGCTCTTCTCACTATCACTGAAGGTGGAGCTGGAGACGAGGCGAAAATGGAACGCAGATGGAGATTAAAGTAACGAAAAGGGGAAATGGTGGCGCGAAAGAGAATCGCGATGATGAGGAATGGCAAAAAAATGGAGAATCGAGATAACGAAGAATGGCAAAAGTGAAGAAATCGCACAAATCTTATTGGAGGCGCAAGGGTTTCGAATTTCGAAGAAAATGAACACCGTGAGAGCGTAAGAGAGTAAGAACTGCACGCGAGGAACTGTGAAGGACGATCAGTGAATTAATTTATTATAAAAATATATTTCGGACTATCAAATTAAATCGTCGATTGAATAACATGTCAATGAGTGTTACATTATGCTTTCAGAATTAGAAGCAACCAAAAATATGATTTTGACAGTATTTTAAAATTAGAAGCAACCAGAACCAGATGGAATCAGAATCAGAGGCAAACAAGACGAATCGGATGCAATCAGCATCAGAGGCAAATGATATTGGATGTATCTAATTTTGAGATTACCCTTAACTTCCTTACAATTTATTGTTCATAGCATTCATTTCATAACTTACTTAGATGTAACTAATAAATATCATCATAACCATACTTTAACATCATAATTATACTTAATATAATATCTAAAGGAATTGAACAAGACCTAGTACCTATACCTAAGGATCATCCTTAAATTTAACCAGATCAATAACTACGTCTTAGTTCCTAATGCCTACAGACCAGCACCTAACGCCGCCCCCCCTCCCCTGCATAAACCAGGGCTCCCATACCCCACCGCCTAGTGCTCAACCCTTGTAACCGTGACCAGGGGTATTCACGGTGAAAAAACCGCATTACACTATATTAATAATTTGATTTAGTTATTAAAAATCAATTATAAATTAAGTTGATTGCACTTTAAAATTAGTTTAAAACTGATTTATAAATATAAAATAATTTGATATTTTAAATTCATTTGTAGCTAAAATCAATTTCAAAATAATTATTTAAAAAAAAGATTTTTGATAAAAAAATATTAATTTTATTTTAGAAAAATAAATGTAAAAAATTTCTCGATAATCGAAAAAATAATTTTGAAATCCTTTTAGTAAAATTGTTTTAATTCTTTTCAAGAAAATTATTTTCGAAAAAAAAAAGTTGTTTAAAAAAAACCAAAAAGTTTTCAAGAAAAAAATCCATATTTTCTATATTTTGTTTTTAAGAAAAAAAAATTTAATTGAGGTTAAATTTTTTTTTAAAATTGTCAAACTGATTTTGAATTAAATTTAATTAATTGAATTGTTTTAATTAAATGGTTATTTGACTTTTGTGACTTGTTTATTTCTAGATGGGTGTGAAGCAACATGTGAAGAAACATGTTAATTATTTTTAGATTTTTTTAAAACTTTTATACTAATAAATAAAAAGTGTTTTAACATCGTATTACCATATTTTTTGTCAACGTACAAAGAATGAATCCATGTATTTTAATATTTGAAATTTTATTTATATATATATCATACCATTATTTGAATATGGATCACTTAATTAACACATAGCTCTCATTGTTAGAAATGAAACAAAGTGTAGCTTTGAAAGTACTTGTTATGATATTGTTCATATGTTTTATCTTTCCACCTTTATGTATCGCTTCCTATCAATTTTTAAAATGACGAAAAAATGGTCACATGGTTATGTAGGAGTAACCATTTCCCTAAAATACAACATGGAAGATTTACAATCCACATATCTACAACTTCAAAAATTTATAAAGGAAATAGTAAGTATTTTATATAAAAAAATATTAAATTACATTCATTTAATTATTTTTTCAATAAAATCATGTCAGATAAAATATTTTTAAAAATTATATACAATTACATTGTTGACGTTAATTTTAACGAATCTTGATGACATAAAAGAGATTATAGATTAACGTCAAAATTTATAGATATGATCCATATGACATTAAATTTTAATCCAAAGGCGGGTTTTGAAAAAAAAAATTATCCTATACAATAAACAAAACATTATTTATTCTTTATTATTATTTACTCTTTAGTATATAACATTATTTCTTATTTAGTCAAATTAGTACATTAGAAATTCAACACAATATTTCTTGGCCAAATTTAAAAGGAAATTCAAATGAACTTTTTGGGCTCATGAATGGAACGCGCATGAAATATGATCTTCCAACATGTTTAACCAAACTCAATATTTTGAGTTGGCAAAAAATATTTGGAGTAGATATGACATTTTCGATATTCTTAAACAATAAGATACTTCTCTACGTATTAAAGTCTCATATCCTACAAAAGACATTCGTATGGCCATAACAAAACACATTGTCAAAAACTGAACCAAACTGCCGAACTGAACTGGTTTTGAACTGAATTGGTTTAAGAATCGAACTGTTTTCGAACTGGTTTTTTAAAACTAGAACTGAACCGAACTGGTTTTTAGTTCAAAAAAACTGAACCGAACTGGTTTTTGTTAAAAAATCGAACTGAACCGGTTTTTATTTCAAAAAACTTGAACCAAATTTGATTTTTTAGAAGTACTTAGGGATAATTATGTAAGTTTTGGCCTATATGAACAAAAAAACTAAGTTAAACCAGTTCGGTTCGATTCAAAATAATAAACCAGTTCACCACATTTATAAACATGTTCGGTTCAATTTTTTAAACTGAAAACCGGTTCAGTTCGGTTTTTTGAACTGAAAACTGGTTCGGTTCGGTTTTTCCAAACTGAAAACCAATTCAGTTTAATTTTCAAATGGTTCTAGTTCATAACTGAACTTTGCTCATCCCTACTATCCCTCAAACTCATTGTGTGAATTCTAAGTTACTTGAAATAAGGATGTGCTTATATCAATATAAAATTAATTACATGTCTCTCCCTAAACTTTGCAATTGTAGAAATGATGTACTATAGCACTCGTGACTTATATATGCTCGCATTGGATAACAAATGAAATAAATCAATAATAAATAAAACAAAATATTATTAATACTATTTTAATTACTCGTTTTATTTATGTTTTGTTGTTTTTATTTTTAATAAAATAAAAAGTTGTTTTTAATTATATTTTCATTCCAATAATATTATAATCCATATGTCACGGTGATTTAATATATATATATATAATCAATTGTTTGTGTTGGGTAAGTGTTGTTATCCGTCGAATGTCTAAACATAATATTACAAATTGAATTAAAGTATTTTTTTTTTTCACAAGAAATTAAAATTGTTAAATAAAATGAATTTGTCCATAATAAAAGTAAAATGGTGTTAAACTCATGGGACAGATGACAAACACGTCAAAACTAATGTTAACATACTGCTCAGTTTCTAAATATAGTATTCTCTTTCTACTAATTAATTATTTCTTTATAAATTTAAATTTTTTTCTACAATATATAATAAATATTACGATAAAATTACAAATTAACTTTCTCCCAAAAAATAAATTAATAAGACAATTTGATTCTTAAAATAATTTTTGAATGTCTTAGACCTCTATAAGTAAAGCCAACTATGGAATGTGTGGCTTCTCTCTCTTCAAAATACAATTATGTGACATAATTAAATTTGCCATAAAACCAAGAAATTATCAAAAATATAAATTTGATCAGTTTTTTATTTTAACCCGTGACACTTGATGGTGAATGGATTCTTACTTTCTACAAGGAATTATCTAATTTTGAATTGCAATAAATTCTAATTCCAAATTAATTCTAGAAGTCGTTGTAATTTTATTCCTAGCTTCGTATATGAACATAAGTCATTGTTTTTCTATGAGTTATTTTATTCCTAGCTTCATTGTTTCTCTTTTATTGTTTTTCTTGTAGTGAACACAATGACCAGAACATGTAGATTAAAATCTATTTTTATCATGTTAATCACTCACTCCATGCCCACTTCACTTCTAAAACCAGCGATCGAAATTTCCTTCCATTGTCCTTCACGTCTCGTCTCGACATCCTTCTGCAGTCTTATACAAAATATTATGAATCACAATAAACATCTTCAAGTGAACCAAAATAGAGAAATCGGGTGTGGAAAAAAAATCATTAGGAAAATAAGTTGTCATATATCCTTACTTTCCGAGTGCAAACAAAACAAGTCATGTGAAATTAAAACCATCCCTTTTACTATTGCCAAGTTTCTCGGCATTAACATTCTATATTCTGAATCACAATAAAAATAAGATAGAAATACAATACTAAGTACATATAATTTAGTGAGAAAGAATTAAGATAGATGGCATATTGTATTTTACAGACTCCTATCAAACTCTAATAGTAATACATAAAATGAAATAATTGGATCATTCATTAGTATTTTATAGCGAACTCACTCTATTCTCGTGCATTTCAAATAACTTGGTCAATTCATCAAGTAAAACATAAACTTCAAACTATATTATAAAAATCTATAAGAGATCTATTTTTCTCCCCGTAGAGGTAATCATATTTGTGACTCTGTGGGGAACTAGATGTGGGTATATCTCCCATTCAAGATTCAAACATTGGTCTAAACAATAACTTAAGTCAACGATTCACATATTGAAGACTCATCTTTTTCTAACATTAAACTAGGAACACCTGCACACACTCCACCAAGCATTTCATCAAACAAAATACAATCACATAGGACATTAAACAATTATTGTGAAACAAGACCCGATCATAGTTTACTCAAATAAGAGTAAATTTTAAGGTATAGCAAGTTCTTTACTCTAAAGTTTCAAGTCATGCTAAGATGAATGGTCTAATTATCATGTGTAAAGAATCTTATTTACAGTATAGTCTTCTCAAATAATAGTAAAGTTTACAATGAAGAGGAGTGGTTGATTATTACACTAATAGCCATAATAAACATATATATCCCTCATAAACCACCTATTATTATTTTAACTTAAGACTTTTAAGAGCAATAATTTAAACAAGTCATTTGATCATTTCATTTCAGATGTATACACACCATGATTGGTTCATTTAAAAAAATGGAAAACTAGTTATTAATTCCTCCGATCAGAAAAAGGTTTTCCTTATAAATTTTTATCCGACAACCTTATCTCACTCCATTAACACCAATTTCATCAATTATATGGGTGCTTAAATCAATCCTGAGTAACTCATCATCATATTTTTCATTAATATTATTTCAATTCAACAACAACAACAATGTAAAATACTTTGCAATTGCATCATATTATTTCCTCCCGTTGTTATTCTATTCCACCTTCAATTCATACTCTAATTCTTTCCTCTCAAAATATATATATTCGTGATTCTCATAACCTCTTGGTCACTTTCCACCAAATTTACTGTGTACATTTCTTAACTTAAGTCATCAAACAGAACGAACACGGAACACCCTTTCTTCCACCCTTCGCGGCTTAAAGGGGCCAAAATTTCTCTTTTATTTTCCCTCTTTTTCATTCATTCTGAACCGCATCCAAATCTCAAACAATATAATTTTAAATTCTTTTTCGTTTTTTTTTACCGAACATTCTGTTGGAGTTGATTGCAAGTCTCACATCCTTTAGTGTGGGAGAATAAGGAGAAGGCCAAGGCTATATATTGGGTTTTGGTCCTTTGTTTTCAAATGCACCAGTCAACAATGGCACTTTAAGCTTGTATCTGACTTGGTTTAAATATTTGCTTTGTAAGAGTGTGGTTGTACTGGGCTGGTGCTATTGTTGTACTGGGGTGTTGGGTGTGAGTGAGAGAAGTCTATGTGTTGTAACAATTTTCACATAGTGTTAATTCTCTGGTTGCCGGTTTAAGCAGCGGCCGTTGTTTTTTCTCCGGTTTTGGAGTTTCCACGTTATATTCTTGTGTTGTGATTGTGTCTTAATTCTTTTGAACTTATGCTATTTTTCCCAACAACTAGTATCAGAGTCAGGTTCAGAGGTTCGGTGGGATAATTTTTCTTAGTATGCTCTGTGGTTGCAACTTTGTCTGATCTTCCACATCAGAAAAGAATTATCCTTGGTATTGTTAGGGGAAAGGTGATATTGTGAAAGTGTTGTTTAGGGAGGTTCTGGCTAAGGAAAGACTTGGTATTTAAGCATGTCTGTTGTGACCCACTTCTCTTTCTTGGGAACTTACCTGGTGCACAGTTTACAATCTGTGTGCAGCTGCTATGTCTTATTCAAGCGTTATGAAATTTGACATAGAGAAGTTTGATGGAAGAATCAACTTTGGCTTGTGGAAAGTACAAGTCAAGGATGTGCTTATACAATCAGGATTACACAAGGCGTTGAAAGGAAACACTTCCAACATGGAGGCCAACAAGTGGGAGGAACTAGATTTGAGAGCTACAAGTGCAATTCGTCTGTGTTTGGCAAAGAATGTTCTTGCGAATGTCCAGAATCTGTCATCAGCCAAGCAACTCTAGGAGAAGCTTGAAGGGTTATATCAGGCTAAGGGCATCTCAAATCGGTTGTTGTTGAAAGAACAATTCCACAATCTGCGCATGGATGAGGGTACGAAAATCTTTGATCATCTTAGTACTTTGAATAATATTGTCTCTAAGTTAGAATCTATCAAAGTTGAGATTGATGATGAAGATAAAGCGTTAAGGCTCATTTTGTCCCTTCCACCTTCCTATGTTCATCTTAAATCTGTTCTGATGTATGGGAAGGAAAGTTTGAGTTTTGAAGAAGTTGCAACTAAAATTATTTCTGAAGAAATGAGAATGAAAAATGATGAAAGCACTTCATCAAGCTCAATGTTGCTAACTAGAAGTGGGGCTAATTGGAAGAAGATACATGCAAAGAATTTGGTGTGCTGGGAGTGTGAAAAGTCTGGGCATGTGAAGAGAAATTGTCCAGGTGGAGCTGTATCTGAAAAAGACTCTGAGACAAGTGCTGGCAAGGTCTCCCTTGTTTTGGGAGATGATGGTGATCTCATCTAGAAGATAAAGTTTGTCCTTATGGTATTTCCGCTATACCATGAAAAATGACAAGTTATTGCTAGCGGATTCAGAACAGCACACGGGCATTGGTTGACATTGATGCAAGGTGTGTGGTGATGTGTCGATGGTTGAAGAGCTTCCTAGAAGCCAACATGGGAGTTGCACCATAAATTTCAGCTAGGTCTCGACATGAGAAAATTCTTGAAATGGTTTAGTTCCAAGTGGAGAAAATTCTTGGGATGGTTTAGTTCCAAGTGAAGTGTACTTTTTATGGTGGAGTATGATTGTCGGTAAGACAATGGAAGCGGAAGCTGTAACTCTTACAATCAAGGTGGAGATTGTTCGGGTTGATTGCAAGTCCCACATTCTTTAGTGTGGGAGAATAAGGAGAAGGCCAAGGCTATATATTGGGTTTTGGTCCTTTGTTTTCAAATGCACCAGTCAGCAATAGCACTTTAAGCTTGTATCTGACTTAGTTTAAATATTTGCTTTGTAAGAGTGTGGTTGTACTGGGGTGTTGGGTGTGAGTGAGAGAAGTCTATGTGTTGTAATAATTTTCACATAGTATTAATTCTCTGGTTGCCGGTTTAGGCAGCGGTCGTGGTTTTTTCTCCGGTTTTGGAGTTTCCACATTATATTCTTGTATTGTGATTGTGTCTTAATTCTTTTGAACTTATGCTATTTTTCCCAACACATTCTCACTAAAATGCTTCAATTCAATAATTTTGTTTCTTATTCATAGATTCGAATTTGAATTTGTAGGGGAGTTCTGAAATTGGATGGCATTGTTGCTGATCCTAAACCTAATTGGTGTTTTGATGTACTTGTCTCGGTGTTCAATGTTTTGGACAACAAACTTTCCGCCACTTCTTCCATTGAACCTTTTCATTCTCATTAAACTATATCAAAGTACTTCAAATTATTGTTGTTGTTGTTGTGTTGAATGTAGAGATGACAATTAGACTCAGATGGAATGGGTACCTGCAAAAAAAACTAGGGTAAAAATCCGCATAATGAGTATTGGCACGGAGACGAGTAATTACCCGCAAAATTAAGCGGGTACGGGTGCGGGTACTATAGTACCCACCCCGCCCCGCACCCGCACTTATATAAATATATTATTTATTATATTAATGTTTTGTTTAATTAATTGTTTTCTTTTATGTTTTAATATATATTAATATCATTTGACCATTACAATATTTATAAGAATTATATCTTATTAATTGTGTCTTTATATTTATACTTGCAACTTCTTATAAATTGTTTTTACTGATCTCAAATAATATTGTCGTAAGACTTGCAACTTCATAAAATATTATTATGGATATTTGAATGTGTATTGTAACGAGTGTTCACTTGAAAAGTTTTGAGTTAGAAAATATCTTGGTTTATAATACTTTATGATTGGATTTATGATATTTGAATAATTTTTAAATTTAATCACAAAATAATATTTATTTATCGATCTATTTTAGTTAAAGTGTGGTAATGGGTATGGGTACAGACACTTAGGTAAGGGTACGAGTATTAAAGTTGATACCCAAGAGGGTACGGGCACAAGTATGGGTATTTTTTTAAACTGCGGGTATGGGTAAGAGTACTATAGTACCCTACCCATTGTCATCGCTAGTTGAATGAGGATGAGAATTTTTGTTACACATTCTCACAAACATTTAGTGGAACTAAAAACATATTAACTATGTTAATGTTTTTGTAACAGAAATTTGACGGAATGACTAACTTAAAATGAATTATATTTGCAGGGACGTAAACCAAATAAAAAAACTTAAAAAGTTCAAAATAAAAAAATAGTATAATTGTAAGAACGAAAGGCATATTCAAACCAATACAAAATGATAAAGTTAAATCATATCTAAGAGTTTTATCAATTTATTAACCTATCAACAACTTACATTTCTTGCATTTTCGTGGGTAGGTTACCACAACACAAAGCTAGGTAATAAAAATACTACACCGTAGTTGGCTATGTAATATATCTTTTTAGTTAGTTAGCTGTGTATTGTTATTTATTTTTTTTTCTTCCTAATTTGATTGTGTTGGAAATGATGGAAGATAAATGGCATTGATGATGGCTTTTAATGTTCTGAATTGAAAAATGAGAAGTCCCACAAAGGAGGGAACACACTCATTAATAGCATTTATAAGGTGGAAATATCACACTTGGGTTGGGCCCCAAGGGGCACCGCAATTTTGTGAAGGAGGGAGAACGCAAGCAAATGGACCACCACACGCGCACACACGCGCGCCGCCGCTGTCCGTCTGTCCGGCCGGCTCGGCTTGGCTTGGCTTGGCTATGTGGTGTATTAAATTTTTTAAACATATGAAAATTCGGCTTGGCTTGGCTTGGCTATGCGGTGTATTAAATTTTTTAAACATATGAAAATTAATTATTTATTTTAATTAATTAATTATATGCTTGCGTTATGTCACAAGTTGCATTAATTACGAAACTGCCATCCACAAAGTCAATATCAATGTTCTGATCCAGTCAAACCATAAACAGATTATCCTTCTGTTATTAGCCCAGTCAAAACCCTAATTTGACTGTGCTTCTGTTTTGCCCGGTCAAAACCCTAATTGCCTGGTCTTCCCCACGTGTCACTTGTTGCCTGATCAAGAAGTCTTGGTCAAACACGTTTTCCTATCTTTGAGCGCACTTCTTGTGGTCAGCTGATGGACCTCGTGCATTATGGATCCCCCGTTTTCCTCAGATCCAGTTGCTGAACTCCTCTATAAATAGAGAGCTCACCTCATTTGGAAAAACACACCAAAAGCTCTCCGTATTTGAGGTTTTTCTCACTTCTCCCCCAACTCTCTTCTTCTTCTTCTACTATTTTCTTGAGTAGCCTTAGTGCTATATTACGAGTGTCAGTCATATGACTGCCATACAAAGGGTGTAATTCTAGATCAGTTTTCTACAGTTCAGTAGAAATCCGTTACAGTGTAACTGGGCTGTTTTATCCTGGGGACTTCGTGGTTGATAGTCTGCCTTGCACAATTTGGGCAGTGCCTCAAAACTTCTTAAAGAGAGCGACCTAGTCCGCGACTCAACCCATTAATTTTAATTGGTGGCATTGTTATTTTTCAAAAGAATTTTCTGAAACAACAGATTGTCTACTACTATTTTGTGTATGCGTACACTTACTTTCTATTTTGCTATTTGTTATAAACTAATTCCTAATTGATTGCATAATTTTTTTCTATATAAACAAATTTTGTTTTATTTACCATTTTGAAATATCAGCGGTCGTGATTAAATTATAGATATACTTGATTTTTATGGGGTACACGTGCAGATTCGTTTCTGTAGAGTTTTGGCACATCACCACACATTGTCGCAATTCAGTCTCCTATAGTATTGGGTTGGATTCAGTTAGGGATACAGTCTTTCTCAACCGCCACAAGATCAAATGTAGATTCTATGACATTGTGTTTTTGTGAATTAGTGCACTCATCTTTAAGGAATGTGCAAAATGTGCTAAAGGACTCTCAATTTTGTGCAATTGTCATTGAATCATTGTTTGTGATGGTGTTTTTAGGCCCTTCTCATGGACGTTTTGTCTTAAGTAATTCTCAACTGAGATTAGAATTACCTTCAAAAACTCAAAACATTGAATTTCTGCAATGACATCCGGAATTTTTCTATATAGGTGATTGTTTGACAAATCCAAACAATCAATATGATTTAGATTTTGAAGGAATTTTGCGTGAAAGATAATTTCTTGACAGATCAAGAAATTATGGTGACATGAAGACTCCTATATTGCCTATATTTGGAATTCAAATAGGCACTAGATTTCAGTTGGTATATCTCTTATAAGATAGTTGCTTGAAAGGTCAATATTTTTTTAAACTTATCTTCATAGGTTTGGTCTACACTTTTCCACGTCAAAAATAGGTAGAAATGATATGGTATAATAATAAACTCATCTTAAAAAGAATACACGTACTCAATTGGTGTAGTTGAGCTCGTGACGTCATTTGTGTAAAATTATTTACATATAAGATTCCTCTTGAGGAGTTATTGAGTTACAGATCTGAATCATTAAATTATCTCAAACAAAAAAGAATTGAACGTATACATTTATAGAAATTATTGAATTGAAGACTTAAGATTACTAATTGGTTAAAGCTATCTGCAATCCACAAAGATAATGGACCATAAAACTTATTTTGTCCAAGGTCCAACAAAACCAAGTTGTTTGAGTAATTTTTATCATATATTGTTGGTTCATCAAACACCAGATTGAGATTGGATATGATAACTTTTTACTAACATATCTTTTACCATATCCATCAAACGAGCCCGAGTGTTTATGTAACAACTTCATATCTAACTATGGAACTCCACAAAAATTAAAACAGTTTTGTAATGGTATGAATTTGAAATTTCTTGATAGATCAAGAAATTTTAGTGGCTTAGAAGTTTTCTATATTTGTTTCTTGACAAGTTTAAGGAGATCAATTCAAATAGGTATTGGATTTTAGTTGGTATTTCTCTTATAAGAAGGTTGCTTGAAAGATCAATGTTTTTTATAAACTTATGTGTGTAGGTTTGGTCTACACCTTTCCACGATATAATAGGTACAAATGATATGTATAATAATAAACTATTGGAAAGAATGCACATACTCAATTTATGTAGTTGAACTCGTGAGTGACGTCATTTGTCATTTAATAAAATTATTTAAACATATTGGGATTCCTATTGATAAGTTATTAAGTGACGAATCTAAAACTTGAAGTTTTCTCAAATAACAAAGAATTAAAGGTACACATCATAGACATTATTGAATCGAAGACTCAAGATTACTAATTGGTTTAAGCAATCTCCAACACATGAAGGTAATGGACCATAAAACTTATTTTGTCAAAGGTCCAACAAAACCAAGTTGTTTGAGTAATTCTTCAAGGAAAGTTAACTTATCATATTATGTTGATTCATTAAACACTAAATTGAAACCAGATATGATAATTTATTTTTATCATGTCTCTTACCATATCTATCAAACGAGTCCTATGTGTTTATGTAACAACTTCACCTCTAACTATAGGAATTAAATTTCTTGACGGATCAAGAAATTCAAGTGACCTTGAAGTTTTATATATTTGTAATAGGTTTCCCATAGAGATTGTTTGTTGACAAGTTTAAGGAGATCAATACATATAAGTATTGGGTTTTTTTAAGTTAGTATTTCTCTTGTATACTTGAAAGATTAATATTTTTTTAAAAACTTATCTACATAGGTCTAGTCTATACTCTTCCACATCAAAAATAGGTAGAAATGATATGGTATAATAATAGGTTCATCTTAGAAGAAAAAAAATAAGCATACTCAATTGGTGTTATAGAGCTCGTGACGTCTTTTGTCATTGAAGTAAAATTATTTACACATGTTGAAATTCCTCGTGATAAGTTATGGAGTGAAAGACCTAAAACTTGAAATTTCTTCAAACAAGAAAAAATTGAAGGGTTACATCCATAGAAATTATTGAATTGAAACCTTAAGAATAAAACTTCTTTTGTCCAAGGTCCAACAACACCAACTTGTTTGAGTATTTTTTCAAAGAAAAATTATTAACTTCTTTTTTCAAACACTAATTTAGATCGGGTATAATAACTTTTTTTTTTATCATGTTTGTTCATCAAAAGAGTCATGTGTTTATGTAACAACTTTATGTCTAACTATAGGACTTAATTTTATACGGATACCACACAAAATAAGAAAGTTTTATAGCGTTATTAATTTCGTTAATAATATATATTATTATTTTTAATTTTATTTTTCATTTTAGTTTTGATTATGTATTAGTTAAAAAGAAATTGTAAAATAATTAAGAATGTTTCTATGAAAAAATAATTAATATAATTGAAAATTTGAAGTTAGTTTTATATAACAAATAAATTTATCGAAAAATACATATATCCACTTCAGGCAAATCTAATTTGTTTCACGAATTTGATTGACTTAATCTTATTTATGCTTACTTGTACAACAAGAAAGGGCCTTTAGAAGTAGTAGCCCTTCCTAAATCATTTAAATTTTGTTTGCACAATAAAGTGATAAACGATCCTTGAGGATAATTCTAGTTTTTTACTATATTAGTTGATCTATTTTACTCACTAGTCATAATTGTCACCACATACTATGAAATTACACTATTTAATGTTCAAAATATTTTTAATTTACATCTACAAAATTAGATAAAATTACACATGGGGTTATTTATTTTTGATTCATTTGTTGGTTAAGCTGTTTATCTTTTTTGTTTTTTTTATTGAAATGATCATTTAAGTATCAACATATAAATTTTTTGACTCATTTGTTGGTTAAGCTGTTTATTTTTTTTATTTTTTTTATTGAAATGATCATTTAAGTATCAACATATAAATATCATGTTATTTTTGTTTTTCTATTTGTGTTTAACTTCGTTAAAAATGTCTCCATAGTTATTAAGATGAAAGCGTGTTTATAACATTATTAAGGTAGTAAGTTTAATATACCAATTTTTTATTTATTTATTTTATTAAAGTTTAAAATAAAATTAATAGGATTCTTTTCATCTATCCAAAAATCAATTAAATTTTTTAGGTTGGTTTAAATCCATCCATTTAAAACCCATAAAATCTTCATTCCTCATTATTCATTATTTTTTTTTACTTTATCTTAGTTCTTACTGCCATTTATATTTTCCCTTACCCTATGCATTCTTCATATATCCACAACTTCTTGATTATTTTTTATGCAGTCATAATTAGATCTAATTTAGCACGTGTACTATTGTTTAAATCATTTCACTAATTTGTGAATTGGAGAAAAAGGTTACCACCATTAGCCTATTTCATTCATCTTTGGTGACTCTTGTAGATTTAAACCAAGTAGTGGCCATATTATGACATTGAATCCAAATGTTCTACCTCCACTTATATGTCTTCATGGAATTGTTGAAACAAGAAAATTCATTTCTGGTATTCAAATTTATGAGTTTGAAAAAATATTAAAATCTAATTGATTTTAATTTAAGATTTTATGTGTTTTAATTTATTTATTGATGAAGATGATGAAGAAAATGAAGAAACTTAGGACCTATTTGATTTAATTTTTAAAAACTTTTTTCTTTTTAAAAATTAAAAAAAAAATAGTAGCCAATGAGCGCTTGTCTGGTATCGAAATCCAAACTTATTTGAATTTACTATTTTGTAATATTGGTTTTGAAAATTGTTTCCTATTTTACTGTTTTTAAAGCAAAAAAGAAAAATAGGTAAAATATGTTTTGCTTTTCACTCTTCAATTTTTTATACTTAAAATTGGAAATGAAAAGCACTAATGTCAATATAGTAATATATATTGAACAACTTTGCTTTTAAAACAAAAACAAAAG
>JBBPBT010000487.1:932752-944788 GCA_037974875.1 Cicer bijugum
ATTTTTATATTCGTTGCATAAAAGAATTAACAAAAACAAAGAAGTCTATAGACTAAAAAGTTAAATATTGTTATCTGAAATAAAAAATTAAATATTTAAACTGACTACTTGAATGGATATATGTAACAAATATCATAAATTAAAAAAAAAATAAAGAGATCAAAATTATAATATATTTTAAAATAAATCAAATGTAAAAGATAAAATCATTTCATATCTAACTTTTAGATATAAAAAAATATATATTGAAGAAGACAAAAGCGGTCGAAGATAAAATGTTGAACATAATTTTTTTTAGTATAGCAAATTTTTTATTTTAAACTAAACTCCATTAGTATAGTCTAGTGATAAAAGGATAGCTAATGGGTTGGACAGGTTTTGCATGTTCCATATTTTCGTAAGTGTTATTGAAAGGAGATGAATATTAATTTTTTTTATAAACATTAAATAAGTCAAAAAAATTATTACCTTAGACTAGAACACAGTCTGTTCACTCTAAATTTTTTTCATAAATTTTTTTTATACCGACTCGTGTAACTACTATGATTTTATCCACCATGTATCTAGCAGAGTAGAGATATAAATTGTATTGAAATGTTTTTTATAAATAAAATAAATTTATTTTTCCTAAAAAAAACTATCAATTTAATATAAAATTGTTTGAAAGTTATTGGAAAGTAATTAAATTATATTGGACAAATAATTTTAATATCAAGTTATAAATTTATAATAAAAATTAATGAGATATTTGATAGTTACAATCAAATTATATATAGGAGTTTGATTAAAAAACTTTGTTTGATTAAAAAAAATGTTTTTTTATAAATAAATTAAAATTGAAAAATCAAAATGGGATTGACACGTTTTTTATAAAAAATTTGAGTTTAATTTTCATGCACTAAAATATTTTATATGATCGACACATCATCACCAATATATGGATGATTTTACTAGTAATTATTACAAAAGTCAAACATTATTAATGATCTAAAAGTTGTGATTGATTGACACTATCTAAATTAAGTTAAAAATCAAATATATAGTTGAATGAGGCTCATCAAGCATACCTCCATACTTTGATGGAATTGGCTACTTTTTTATAACTATTTCTCAAACTTTAAGACACATAAAAGTGAAAAGTAATCACTGATCGAGATTGTGTTATAAGAATTGATTTATTAGATCATGCATGAGTTGTTAAGACAAAAGACTTTTGGACAACTATAGGACAAGTTAAGGTACTTCTAAACTCAAAAGTTCAACTATTTTTATCATGTGCATTAAGCAGGGAAGAAAGTGAGAGATTGGATGAGTGCACATCTGCAAAGGAAGTTTGGAACACTCTGAAGGAACTTATCATGAAGGAACTCATCATGAAGGAACTAATCATGTGAAAGAAATAAGAATTAATAGTGGAGTTATAATGTTTGAAATGTTCTAAGCAAAACCATTGATGAGTTCACTAGGAAATACATACACATCTCAGGAAAGAATTTGAATAATTCTCATAAGCTTGCCCAACAATTGGAGTTCTAAGGTCACTATTATGACTCAATTAAATAACATCAATACTCAAAGTCTATAAAGTATTATTTGATCACTAAGAACACATGAAGTAATCCTTGAAGAAGATAAACCTTCAAGAAAAGGAAAAATGGTTTCTCTAAAACCCTCTCAAAGTAATTCATAAAGTTCATCATTACAAAAAAAAATATGAACCTGAAATAAAAGAAGATGAACTAACTCTCATTTCAAGAAGCATTCAAAGACGAATGAGAAGAAAAAAAATCAAATGAGAAGAAACTTTCCAAACAAAAAGGAAAGTCGAGAAGTTGAAATAGGTAAAAGTAAAATCACATGTTATAGACGCAAAAAACTAAGACATTTCAAAACTAAATGTCCTTTCAACAACAAGAGACAAAAGAAATTTTCTTTCAAAGAGAAATCCATGATAGCAACCTATGATGATTTAGAAGAATTTGGAACAAAAGAAAAAGCTAACACTTGTCTCATGGCACATGTAAGACCTGAAATTCATTTATAGTTAGAATTATGTCTTACTATCTAATTGTGTCTTATGTTGTTTATTATTTTATTGATTTAGCGTTTTTCATTGTAGGTTGTTTGAAAAATTGTTGTAAGTGTGTCTAACTTACAAATTAATCTATGAAAAATTGTTTGGATGTTTCTTTGATGTTAAATGACTACTTAAATTTCTTGGAATTTTTTAAAATTCAAAATTAATTTTTTACTAATTTTTTTGAAAACGAACAAGATATATTTGTTGTTTAAATTTTGACGAGCTTTGAATAACACCAAAATTTAATCAGGAGTTTTGTATATCGATAATAACGGAAATTTAATCTCATTATATTTTCCAAAGCTAAGGAACAAAAATTTCGTCGGATAAAAGTTTAATAAAGAGTAAACAAATCTCACAAACTGAACAAATGTTAATTATGAATCATTTATTTCTTCATTATCCAAAAGTAATCAAATCCCAAAAACATGACAGATGTTAATTATTTATTAATAAAGAGTAACTTGTGTCCCTAAATATTTATCTATCTGAATTATTATCTAAACTACCGAACGCATAAGAAAGAAAATAAAAGAAGAAATTAGAAAAGTGATGCAAATAATGTTTATGTAACCTAACGATGTGATACGAAAAGATTACATGACTTGATCTAGTAAAATATTTCACTATTAAAATAGGGATTACGATAGCTCTTTTTGATACAAGATGATTTTTCTCTTAATCTCACTCAACTTAGATGGTATATAATTTCTCTCTATTCTCACCAAACTATGATGGAAATAAGACACTCTTTTTCTCAAAAAGAATTATCATGACTTTCTTTCTCACTATCACACTTAGTTTGTTTCTCTTAGACGAGATGATCAAACTCCTAACAAATCCTCTTATTTATAAGAGAAGAATATGATTTAAAATTTCAAGAGAAATAATAAATAATAAATGCTTAAATTTATAGGAACTCTTAGAACACCCATCTTCACAATTTATAAGATGAATGTGTAGACTCAAGGTTCAAAGAAGAAATTCCAAGAGCTTAGGGTTAGAACAACAACTTAATTTTAAAAGATTAATGAAACAAAATCTAAACACAAGAACACAGTGTGTTTGGTTGCAAAGTTCGGCCAATGATCTCTACGTCTCCAACAAGAGAGTAGTTATATTTCATTTGTATTAGATTGAATGAATTAGGATTTACATTATATACATTGTATTTAAATATTATTTCCTCCGAACCATGCTTTACAATTTCCGTTCTCCTTTTTCTTTTTGTGAATTGCAATTATTGCGATGGATCAATTATAGTACACCATAAATTAAAGAGGGAATACCAACAAATATCCCCCTTCGAAACTTAACTCACATTAAAAGTTCTTCAGACATAATATTTCTTTGCAAGCTTCAAACAAAGCAATAAATCCAACTTCAATAATTAAAAATGCAACACATTTTTGAATTTTTTTTTATCGTTGACACAACTTTCCGCACAAAAATAAATTGATATGATATGTGGACTTTCTTAAAATCACAACTTCTTTTATATATTGATTTGTATATCCATGAAGTATTACATTTTTTTCGTATATCTATTTAACAACATTTCAATCTTCCTTAAATTTGAATCGATATTACATGACCAAAAACAATATTTACCCAATAATATATTAGGCCACATTTAAGTTTATTTATTTTATAAAAATATTATATTTTTTATTTTAAAAATATGTCTTTAATTTTTATTGATTAAAGACTCTTGAAATAAACTATTGATATGTAGAAAAGATAAATACTAGTTAATGAGATATATTTTTAAAAATAATAAAAATATTTTTTAATGTTTTTATTATTTTAAAAATATTTATAATTATTTGCTTTAAAAATCTTTTAATTTTATATAAATCACTAAAATTAGCACAATTTTTTTTTAAATAAAAACAATATTTTCATTAAATAAATAATCTGAGTTTTCTAAAAAATATTATATTTTCATTTTTCACAATGTGCTTTAATTTTTCCTTGATTGAAATTTTTTAAAATGAACCGTAGTATCATAAAAATAAAAATAAAGCTCCCTCTTACGACGTCGTTTTAAGCTGTCAGAAAAAAAAATCGAAATGAGAAAACGACGAAACAGAGCAAGCACAAACGAAACCCTTCAGCACCACCTTCATTTTCAAATCCATTGCCAATTCAATGAAACTATTCGTTGAATCCTGATGATATAATCGAGTGCTAAAAGTAATCAAAAACAGGTGAATTTATTAATTTAAGTTTATAATAATTTCTCTCATTTTTTCATGTCTCGTGTTTAGTTTTAACTGATATTATGTCAATTTTAATTATAAATGTTCTCAACTTCGTTTATAATCATTATTTTCTTAATTAGTGACTCTGAATTCCATATTATATAGTGTTAAATACATTTATTTGTTAAATTCAACTCAATTGGTTAATATACTTACGAATTGTTTGATAGAACCTGATTTCAACTGGAACGATTCTTGGTTAGATTTTACTTACTTTACCGGAATCTCAATTACTATGGCTCATTCCCCTCGGAGTCGGAGGGTTGAAACAAAAAAAAAATACATATATTTGTGACTTACATTTCATGATCTGAAGTTATTCTCTTTCAATTTTGGGTTCAGCATTTTTTTAACTTGCAGTGTAAATTTCATGATGAGTCTCATTGTGAATCTCTGTTTCTATGAACATAGATGAAATCATTGCATTTATGAATTAAAATGTGGAAGTTGTTTTAGTTAGGATCTGTTTGCATAAACAACTTAATTAAGCGCTTATGACATAAGCGTAAAGCGTGTATCATTAAAGTGATTAAAAACTCTTCCAAACACTCTCACATGTGCTTATGCCAGTAGATAAACTCAAATAAGCCATTCCAAACAAGCCAAGGGAATTAGTAAAGAAATTTCACCGGTTTTAATATTGAAGGCTGTTGTTGAAGCTGGGCGAGATGTCTGGCATTGAGAGACGAATAGGCATTGAGAGCTGAGTGGTGTGAAAATATTTGTCTGCTAAGGCAGTCTTGGTACTTGGATATGTATAATTTAGTTTTGGATGCGATCTTTGCTTCTGTGAGAAGTGTTTATTATGGGGCGACGGGTATTAGTTAGTGATTCTTAGCTCACATTCCTTTTCAGCTCTGAATACAAATTGTAAGATGTGTTGGAACATTTTGTGGTTCAATACATATGGGGTTAGCTTATTTATGTTCTTCAATAAATACCTATCATATAGTGATTTATGTATAAAATGTTTCTACAATTAAATAGCTTAATGAAAGTTCTTCAGTGAAACAATGTCCTAGTTCTAGTTTGTTAGCTGACAAAATCGCAACTTGCTATATCTTTTAACGTCATGTGTTTGTCAAATTTTAGTATATAGACATGGCTAGAAGAAATCTTTAGCAGTTTTTAAACAGTTCTTCTTTCCTTAGTTTAGTCTTGCTTCTTCCGAAAATGTTACAAGTTTTTAGTAGCTAATCTTGTGAGTGATCCATTTGTTTTACAATTATAGATTATTTATGCACTTTTTTGAAGATTTTCTTGTGGATTTTTCTTCACATAATTTGTGTATTCTTCCCTTAAAATTAGAGGGCTATTTTGTTTTGGAAGTCTTTAATCTGCTGCATAAAATCCATAGGCAACCTCTGCATATTTTAAGTATGCTGAAACTTTAAATAAATAATCCATGGAGGGATGTATTTCTAGGGGCATTAATTTGTAGGAATTTTATGTATTCAGACATATCTGATTTGAAGAGGATGAACATGATTGGAGGGGACTGGGTCATGGGCTCATAGTGCCCAAGCTGACCCAACTGTTAGTTAGTTAGTAAACTTGTCGTAACTGTTAGTTAGTTAGTAGTTACCCTTTGGAGGAGGAACTGGGAGGGTTGTGGGGAATTTTTGCGTGAGACTTGTAAGTTTTTTATTTTGATAAAACGAAGTTCAGGTGAATTGAGTCTTGAGGGCTCGCCAGGGTTAGGGAAAGTCCCAAGGATCATTTACAGAGATACTTGCATATTATCCACCAATGGGGTCCTCACATTGGTAACGGGATTTGAACTTAGATCCTTGTGGGATATGTGTTGAATCCTTACCAACTGGAGCAACCTTAGGTGAGGCTTGTGAGTTGTAAAGGAAGTAGGAGCGCCTAAAGGCTCTTGAATTTCTCTTGAGGGACTAATTGTTTTTTCTGGTCTATTTCCACATTGGGTAATCTAGACTTCTGTTCTTGCAATAAAGAAGAAAGCGATTTCTGATTTGTCCTAGTCCTAGATACCATTCCTGCCTAACTGAACATTAAATAGTTTTCTGTTTGTGAAATCATGAAGCTTAGTTTAGAAAACATTACAATGTGATGGAAACATTATCAGTAAACTAGATATATTAAATCTAGGTGCAGAAAGATCATAACTATTGAAGACAAAGGAGAGCGCTATCCAAAAATAATTAAATCAGACCACATACTCGCAAACAACTCCACCTCCTCCTATGTATTTTGTATCCTTACAAGAACGAAAAAAAAGTTGAGATGTTTAAAAGCTCATGAACAACTCTTTGAAATTGTGATGTAGGTTAAATTCAGTAGGATGAACACTTATTTGTGCATTTTGGCAGATGTACTTCAAAGTATAGCCAGCAGATATAGGTTAAATTCAGAAGGATATACACCATTACAGTGAAAAACAGTCTAATTTCCCTATACAATATTCAGACCAATCTTTTTTCATTTTGTATAAGTAACCATATATTTTTATAGGAATATTTTGCTAATTGTGAAAAGTAGTATATCGATCATTGTAAATGTGCTTTTTTGGCAATTTAGTCCTTAATCGATTCAAATGTATGCTTTAATCTCTTAAATTGGAGGTTTTCTTCCCTTCATTTCTTGAAGAAAAACTTTGTGCCAAGCAAATAGATAAGCAGATTTTGATTATTGTGTTGAGAGTGTGAAACATATCCTTGATGGTTTCTCCATTTGCAAACCGGATTTTTATTTTTATTTTTATTATTTGTTTTGGGGAATTAGAAGAACCAATGATGACATTGTTTAAAATTTTCTTTGGATTTTTTCTTGATTAAGTAGTGCTTGCTAGCATAGTGGGGAGATGTAAAGCAAGGTATTACAATCAATGATGGGAGATCATTCTGCATATTCTTTTGGAAAGTAGAATGTTTTGAGTATAATGATTTGTTAATTTTTTTTCTAGATAGGAAAATGTTAGTATATTAGGTGTTATGTTAGTAAGTATTTTCTTCTTCACTAGAGTTTAAACCTCGTTCCTTGGATTTTTGCTACGTTATGTTAATTTTTTTTTTTTTGGATAGGACGTTATTTTAATTAAGTTAGCACTCTTTAGCATATGGTATTTTAGGCTGCTTAATGCCGGACAATTGTCTGTTCAGATATTTTGCTTAGTACTTGGATTTTTGCTGTTTATGCTCTGAAGATCTATCTATATGCCAATGGTATCATAAAACAAGTGTACTATCTTGCCAAATTTAACCAATGTCATTATCACAAATCACAATTCCATAGTGTAAAAGACTTGGGATGAGGGGCAGTTGTATTTTATCATGCTGTCTGGTTTAATTGTTGATGTACTTTCTCCGCTCCTTCCATAAACAGAAGAGTTGTGTCTCGTACTTTTAATTCTGTTTGCATAAACTTTAGGTGAATAAAAGGAAGGAAACACAGGGAACTTAGTGCATAATGGTGATCACTAATACCAATCCCCAAAATAAGGAGATTCACACATCTAGTTTATCAGAACATTATATACTATCTTCATCTATAAGCACCTTTAGTACTTTTCACAGATATTAAGAAATATAGTAGTCTATTGAAAGTATCCAATTTACAGATAAATATTCTTTTGTATATAGATGTATTTAATTTTGGTTTTTCATCTTTTAGGACACTTAGTAGTATTAATTAAGGGTATATCTGGAAAAAATATAATAAATGTATCCGTAATTTGAAATATAGCTTATGTTTAGAGACAAGTTTTTTTTCTTCTAAAAGGTGCTTATATGGGCAGAGGTAGTATTAAATTAGGGTTGATATGTGAGCTTGTAATTATAAAAGGATTTTTTATCTTTTTGAAACAGCTGCAGCTTGGACAGTAAAACAACACTTGTTTGATTGTCGCCTTGGCTTGCATTGTTACTCCCAACCTTCCCTCGTGAATTGCTCAATTATATGCTCCAGCAATGGATAATATGAAGAAAGAAGAAACCCAAGATCAGAAGCATGATGA
Organism: Cicer bijugum; assembly: GCA_037974875.1. Taxonomy (NCBI): domain Eukaryota; kingdom Viridiplantae; phylum Streptophyta; class Magnoliopsida; order Fabales; family Fabaceae; genus Cicer; species Cicer bijugum. The sequence goes on from JBBPBT010000487.1 coordinate 941,076, forward strand.
ACTTGCTGAGTCACTCAATGATCTCTTCACTAGTGTTTCTACCATGATCAAATCGGAGCTTCAGGTGAAATCCCCAATTCTTTCTCCATCCATTTTTCAAACCTACTTTTGGAAAATAATTTGTGATATTCAACTAGTTCCTCGGGTCTCAAATACAAATAAAAAAGTACTCATATTTTTTAGTCTCAACTATAAGCAAATATAACTTACACTTGAGGTGTTAGTTTACGGGTAAGTGTTTAGCCTTGTAATCTCAAGGTACCAAATTCAAATCCGGGACAGTTGTAAAATGACCGGTACAGTCACATTGATTAAAAAAAATTTCCCCTTCACCAAATTTTTTTTTTAAAAATATAACTTACCCTATTTTAGAATGTCTATCCTAAAATACCCTTCCATTAATGTAAGTTGTATTTTTCAATGTTTCTCTTACTCTCAAGGAACAAGTTATCATGAAGGACATTTTAGAGCACACTTATATTTTTTATGAGATCAAGAAGATTAATTACATTTGACTAAATTTCTTAATAAGTGTGTACTTAGTTATTTTTGTTTATAAGTTCAAAAGATCCGAGTAGTATTTTTTTGTTATAAGACCGGAGTAGTATTTTCGTTATAACTTACTATATTTAATGATGTCTATCCTAAAATATCGTTCAATTAACGTAAGTTTTATTTTTCAATGGTTGTTATTCTCATGGAACAAGTTATCATGAAAGGCATTTTAGAGAATACACTTATAATTTTATTAGATCAAGAAGATTAATTACATTTGACTAAATTTCTCAATAAGTGTGAAGTTAGATATCTTTGCTTATAATCAAGACTGAAGTAGTATTTTATTTGTTATAATTTGCAACGATTTTTTGTGTCAGGGGACTAATAATCAACTAGAGCTGTTGGAGAAGATGAATTTGAGGGTAGCAGAAGAGTATAAAGGGTTTGGTGATTTGGCTTCTGGGTTAAGGGTGTTTGTGGAGCAATTGAAATGCAAGAGTGGTAGCTTTAATGAGTATGTTGAGCAGATTGATACCATAGAGAAGCAAGTGACTGAATTTGAAGCTGTGGTCTCTATGCTTGATAAATATGTGACTTTGTTGGAATCCAGAGTCCAATCTTTGTACCATACAAAAATCCATCTTCCTAATTAACATATAATGTACAAAATGAGAATAGTCCCCCCCCAAATCTACTAATTTACTTATTTTGCTCTCAACTTGTATCATTTTACTCTGGTTTATATACAGTTAATTTAGTTCCTCAAACTCCCCTCTATCAAGCTTTTAAATAACGGACCGCCACTTTGATATGAGCTGCAACAAAACGCTTTTTGATGTTGTTGAAACTGTGATGTGGCCACAATTGAGGTTACATTGACCGTAATTAACCACAATTGTGATGCAACTGCAACTATTATTGCGGCCTCTATTTAAAACTCTGCTCTCTATATACTGTGCAATATCTATATTCTATCTTCTCTTGCGCTGATTTTTGTCACTATAAAGCTTATCTTTTGCTTTAGTTAATCAGTGATTAGTGACCACCTCTTTGTAAACCTTGTTTTATATGATTTTATTTTTTTGAAGAAATCTTATTTTATATAATTGGAGAACTATTAAGTGGTTTAAAGAAGGGATAGAAATATAACAGTACTATATCTTCTTTTTGTTTTTGTTTTACAGGAATAGTGCTGTATGTTAAAAAATATGGAATCATGAAAATAAGAGAGAAAAGCTTGAAAACTTAATTGTATTGATTGTCGTAAAAATGAAATACAAAAATAAATGATAGTACAAAAGAGTCATCTCTATGACTTATATACTAACTAAGTTTATACACTAAATAAGAAGCAATCTTAACTAACTATATTCTCAACACTATCTTCATAAGTACTTAAATATAGAATGTATTCAGAATCTACATCAAGAAGCCTAAATCATTCTTAAATTCAGGACCTAAATAAAAAAAAACTGATATGAAATGATATTTCCCTAATAGAAAATCAATTGTGCCTTATCATTTAAATCAGAATATTTAATTATTCTCTTGCATGTGTTCTTAATTAACCATGCATCTCTAAACTCTACTCACATGGCGGAACATGATTGGTGGTCAAGAAATTAAAAAAAATATTATTTTCATTCAATTTGGTCCTCTTCTTATTATTTTATTATTTTGGTCATCCAATTTTTTATTTTATTATTTTGGTCATCCAATCTTGTCCTTAATTGATGTTTCAAAATTTAAACCCAACCGTTCGGTTTAATTGGTTAAATAAAAAGTCGAATCAATTTACTGGTTGGTTTGATATCAGTTGTACGATATATAATTGAATCAAAATTTATATTAATTGAACTGTGTTTAGTTTAATCAATATTTTTTTACTTATATTTTTTATTTATTCGTCATCCAATTTAATAATGGTTAAATTGATTAAACCAATTAAACTGTTATCTAAAAATCTCCAGTTCAATTTTCGATCCAGTTTTTTAAAATTAAGATTGCAACTTGAGAACCTATAAAATAGCTAGCTAGATTTTGGATTCATATAAATAAGTCCTCACTCCTTAATTTCATTTCCTACCTTCCCACACCTTCTACACTTGTGACCCTCTTTTCTTTAGGTCCTTCATAACAAATAAACACAATGAACAAATCAATTTGTTCATTACTTCTTCTATCCTTTCTCACTATCACTTTTTTAGTGGGTGAAACCCATGGAACTAAACAAAGTAGAGCTCTTGACAAATTACAAAAGTCTAAGTTCAATGCAAATTCAAAAATTGACAAGAGTCACCTTAAGACACAAAAGAATAATATTCTGTTTGATAAAGTGATTCATTCTCAAGATGGTATGAAAAAGAAAGACATGATTGTGAAACTACCAGGGCAACCAAATGTGAATTTCTCTCAATATGGAGGGTATGTCACTGTGGACAAATTAGTAGGACGTGCCTTTTACTATTACTTTGTGGAAGCTCATCATTCTAAAGAAACATTGCCTCTTCTTCTTTGGCTCAATGGAGGTAAACACACTACCTATTATTAGATTCAATGTTTCAAATAATATAGCATTGTAACTGGAATTGCGACCGCAATAATTTGTCACTTAAACAGAAATATTTATTTGAGTTGAACGTATTTTCAGTGTAAATTAATTTTATACTAATATTTAATAAGAGTAATCTATTTTTCAAGTAAGGATCATTGATATACTTTTCATTTGACTATATTTTTCTCTATTTCACTCTTAATTTGTTTTCTTTCACATTCTTTTTCTTCCATTTTAAATATAATCTTTATTTTCTTATAACGCACCACGAGGTACAATTATAAAATCAGATGATGTGACAGATAGAAAATTTTTATTAACGAATTATTAGTGTAAAATTAATTTACACTTACAAAACATATCTTATTTATTTTTATCATTTCTAATTTATGTTCGTATTTAAACATTTTTTCCTATCACAACAAAACTATAATCTTGATTGGATCTGACTCTATTATATGCTTTTCATGTGAGACTAATCTTTGCTTCTAATATAAAGAAAATGCAAATATCATGATGAAGCAGTTGAAGTGCTACACACTCAAAAACGTTGAAGTTATTCTTTATTTTATTTTTTTCAATTAGAAATTGTCAACACAATTGCATATCCACGCACATGTACAAAGTTTTTATTTTCTTGTGAACTCAATTTTCTTTCTTT
>JBBPBT010000487.1:944979-968681 GCA_037974875.1 Cicer bijugum
TCTAAAAAAAAAAATTTAACTTCTCGTGAGATTTTGATGATCTATTAAATTTTTATATTAGACATATTTTATCTTTATAAAATCAACTTATAATTTAACATTGTCTTTTTTTATAAAAAAATAACATACTTTATCTTTATTTTATATAAAACTTAAATTTTTATTATTTATTATACATGATACAAACTTACCCCAAAAAAGTCGGACCCAATTAACCGAATTAATTGTACCTAATGTCTTTATAGATAAGAGTTGTTCAACCAACATATTATTGTTTTGTCAAAAACATAAAAATCCAACGTGTTATTATCCTTCATCTTCTAGTGGTTGTCCTATTATCTCTTATTGTTAAAAGTGTTATATGTTGCACACACTGGACTTAGAAAAGTATTATTAATTAGAGAAAATGATAATGAGATTATTATTTGGTAATATATTTTATTATTACTATTATTATAATTGAACCTTAGTTAGCTTTGTGCTGTTCGACAGTTAATTGAAAAACTGATTTGTGTTACTAATTTTTCTTATCTTCATATTTTCTTCTTCTAGTCTTTGATTCTCTATATGATGTGAAATCTGTCCATTTTAATATTTTTCTTCTTAAGATAACAAAAAATATGGCACTGTGAAATATTTGCTAGTTTAGAATTATTTTGTGTGATGCGTGTATCGTAAAATCCGGTGGTAATGTATCATCCAAGTATAAATTAACATTATGCACCGTCACATATTTTTCACTAATTGAACTAAAAAAATAATATATATTTAAAAATTATTAAAATGAAAAACTCTTTTAAAAACAATATAATTAATTCTTAAATTTTACGAGAAATATATTTATGAAATTGTAATATCTCGGTCAAAATGATTCATCAATAAATTTTTACATTGATCTCCTACTAATGGCCATTAGAAAATATGTCTATGAAATTTAACTTAAATGACAAATTTATCGAATATATAATCTATGCATAATTACAAAATTAATAAATTTATTTGACATCACCAAATTTCATAGACAAATTAATCAATGTTGTGGTTAACATGATTGTGAAACTGATCAATATAAAAAGAATATATATATAGTGGTCCAATATTATAGTGGTCCAATGATAACAATATTATAGAGAATCAACATTGATTAATATTATAAAGAATATATATATTTAATCAACATATCAAATCATAACAATATTAAAAATTTACCGAAACTTATCAATATAAAAAATTCAATGACTAATTTTACTTAGTCAAACAATTTTAAGGACTAATTTATCCATTCCCTTGGTTGTTTTATTTACTAGTACTATATTTCTTCCATCCTAACCCATAAGTAAAAATGACTCAAAAATTTAGATTAATGCATTACTTTTATTATTATAAATTTTTGTTTATATTTTGGATATAAATTTAATTGATATACATAATCGATATTAAACATTTTTATAAAATAAATTAATTACAATTATTATATTATCAAAAATATTTAATTTTTATTATAACTAATTTAATTATATTTATAAATGTTTGTAATATGTTTACACGATTAAATTCTTTTGAATAATTTAAATTATTACAAAAGTTTCCTGACAACATCTAAAGAATAGCAGGTTTGTAATCCCATAATTCGCGCGTCTTGAGGATTTCTCGGCGCACATGTTGTAACTATATATATATATATATAGATATATATCAGAGGGAGTAACTATATATATTTGTCCATACAAGAACAAACTTATAAAATAAATAAATAAATCACCGGTATAAGTATTTATAGGGATTGATATGATCAATTACATTTACATTAAGTTATTAGATATGTTTAATTAATGTGTCTTTATTTGTTTATATTATTTTAAAGCAGGGGATTTGACGGTATTACTTCCTCCAATTTTTTTATAATAGATAGTTAAATTAATAAAAATTGATATTTTAATTAATAAAATTAAAAATACATCAATTTTTATTAATTTAAATATTTCTTATAAAAAGAATAAAATATAGTATTAATTTATAACTATTTTTTATTTATTGTAGTTTGTAAATTAAGACAACATAAACTCGTGTATGTGAAGTTGCTAGGGGTTTCACTAGTCTTATCCAATAATTGAGTCGCAGATCTAGAGCGATTGATTTTAAATAACGGTTGAGATCATTTATTGTTAAATATTAATTTATTTTTTTATAATTTAAATGTTTCAATCTTAAATCAACATTTCAGTTCCACTTATAATTTTGTGATATATCTATATTCATTATCTACGTTTTAACTAAAATAAATTGATAGATAAATTATATTATTGTGATTAAATTTAAAGATTATCCAAATATCTTAAATTCAATAATAAAATCTTATAAATCAAAATATTTTATAATTCAATATTTCAAATGAACATTCATTATAATACACATTTAAATATTTATAATAATACTTTATTAAGCTATAAATTTTACGACAATATTATTTGAAATCTGTAAAAATAATTGATAGAAAGTTGTAAGTATAATTATAAAGTTACTATTAATATAAGACATAACTATTAGTTATAAAGTCATAGTTATTTATCTATTCATCACAATCAAATTTTTAAAAAATTTGCAAACGTTTATTTTTCGATTATAAATATTATAGTGGTCCAATGATATTAATAGATGTTAAAACATAAAAGAAAATAATTAATTAAACTAAACACTAATAAATAAATAATATATTTATATAAGTACGAGGCGATGTGGGTATTATAATACTCGTACCTATACCCGCTTAATTTTACATGTAATTATCCGCCATCGTATCTATTTTTGCGGGTTTTTACCCCATATATTCTATTTTTTTTTACGGATATTCACTAAGTCTGAATTTAAATATCATCTCTAGTTTTAACATATCGTAGATTAAGTTATAAATCCTACCAATCATGTTCTGACTTATTTCCACGCTTAACATTAATATATATATATATATATATATATATATATAAATAATATTAGGAGAAATTTTTCTAAGATTTACTACGTCTAATAAATTTTTAGATACTAAATTAATCAATAATTATTTTTATATTATTTTAACGATTATACATACTTATATTTATCGTAATTAAATATTTGTAGTTATATAATTTTGTATTTAATGTTATATATATATATAATTATTATCAATAATTGATATTTATGATTGATGTCTTTTAAAATACTTTTAAAATATTATATATATATATATATGATTGTTATCAATAATTGATATTTATTATTGATGTCTTTTAATCTCATACACCAAATATTTTAAAAAAGTACTTTTTAAATGATGTCTATTATATTTATCATTGTATTATTATTATTATGAGATATAAAAAAATATAAATTAATATCTCTCATTATATGATAATATATGATTGAATGAATATGAAAAAGAAATTATACACTCCCTACATTAAACTCAAATAAATTATTAAGATTAACTTAAATCAATTTACTTATCATTGTCTCTCATTATATTTCATTTTCACTTTCAAAGGTCCTGGATGCTCATCTCTTGCCTATGGAGCAATGGAAGAACTTGGACCCTTCCGTGTGAACAGTGATGGAAAAACTCTTCACAAAAATAACTATTCATGGAACTATGGTATTAATAATTATCACCTCATATTCTTTTTCTTTTACTATTATTACTTTTTTGGGTCAAATTTCTTTTACTATTACTATTAGAACATTTTTAATGTACCATACCTTAATAACCCATTTTGGGTTCTTCGGTTCTTTAAAATGGTATCATATCATGTTTTTTAGTAATACTTGATGATTTTGCTCCAATACTTGATTGTTTAAAGTGAATCCCTTAAGTGATGTTCTTAGAAATCTCACACTAGAAAAAAAAATTACTTACATAAATTAGAAATAAATAAAAGCGTCTTTAATTTTTCTTAATTTTCATGGTTATTTAATTTTTTTAATATGCTATTAAAATTATTATTTAGCAACTGAATTAGTGATCAAATTATTCTAGTCTCCTTATCAATCAAATTTTGCAATCTGTTGTTTAATCAGTCTCTGAATTAATCGTTAAATTTTTGTAATTACTTTAGAGACCTATTTTGGAAATATCAACTAAACCTCTAGCCGCTAGCTAATGTTATTCACCGATTTAGAGATCAATTTAAAATTTTTTGAGTCTTTTTTAGTAGTCAGTCATTTTATATGATTCTCACTTGTGACTTAATTTTCACTTTTGAAGCTGCAAATGTTTTGTTTCTTGAGTCACCAGCTGGGGTAGGATTTTCATACTCAAACAAAACATCTGATTATGACACCAATGGAGATAGAAGAACAGCTAGAGACAACTATGTGTTTTTATTGAATTGGTTAGAGAGGTTTCCTGAGTATAAAAATAGAGACTTCTATATTGCTGGTGAAAGCTATGCTGGTCATTATGTCCCTCAACTTGCACACAATATTCTCTACTATAACAAAAAGGCTAATAGGACAATTGTTAAGCTCAAAGGAATAATGGTATGTGTTTTCACTTTTTTTTCCTTCTTCTAATTTTTATCCAATTGGAAAGAGCATGCATATAAATAATCATTAGTTAACATGTTAATTATTATGCCTTTAATTATAAGCTTTCAATTAATTATGCCCTTAAACATAAAGAATGAACATTGTCTTCAAACAATTATAGCCTATAAGTTAGGCTTTTCCAAATTTCTCAATAACATGATGATGGTGGTGACAAAAATAGATTTAGGAAACTTAAGAAAATGTGGAATTTGGATCTTCTAAATCCAAATTTAAATCTCTTTTTTAAGTTTAAGTGTGAATGATTAAATTCTATATTGATTATGAATGTGTTAAATGTTGAATATATAAAGTGAAGACTCATATATCTAATGCCTTAAGATTTTAGATAAAGATGTGGTGTCAAAGCCTCTTGTAGTTGTAGAATGTTTGACTTGTTCATGAACTCTTCAATAAGTGGTATCAAATGATTTTATATTTAAATAAAATTTTATATGCATGATTTATATGATATAAATTTTCAATCTAAATTAAAAAAATTTAAAATAAAAAGCAAAATTAAGAGAAATAAAAATGTTTGAGAGATATTGAGAGAAATTTAAATTAACAGAATCCAAATCCTAAAATGTGTTTGATAAAAAGATTTAATTAAATTATACACATTCATCTTACATATCTTGGAACAATAATCATTATATATACTCATAAGAAAATAAGATAAACAAATAGCTGAATTCATTTGTAAGGGCCAACATAATTCATTCAAATTATGAGTAGTGGTCAATAATTAGTGATAAACTAAATAAAAATTTACCACATATTTGATCAATGAGTTTTTTTTATAACAAATATGGATCATTTTTCTTATACTTCATGTTTCCTTTTGGGTTTCCAAATTTATTTGAGCCAGGAGTGGCCCACCACTCATATGCACGATGCCAGGTATTAATGAATGAATTTATAATATATATATATATATATATATATATATATAATATATGAGTTTTTTCTCCCATCTTCTAATATTCTGAAATGATCAATAAATTGGTTAATTCATAAATGTACTTTGATTAAAAAAAAAACCTTTAAATTTATTAATTTAGAGATATATTTTAGAGGCTTTTAAGAACATAAAAAATAAAAAAAATAAAAAAATAAAGAAGTTTTCTTATAAAATCGACTTTGTTGTTTTTATATGTTAAATTTCAAATCATAGAAATCTGATCTTTTATTTGTGATTTCGTTAATCTTTTTGCGATCATGTCGTGTCAATAATTATGAGATTCCCAGTAGTAATGCAAACATCTGTTACTTGTCTATATAAATGTCAATTCATACTAAGAGCTTCATTTTGTAACATATAGAAATACACATGAAATTTCATATAACCGTAACAATTCATTTCTTCAACTTAGTGGTTCTTCATGTTTCTCCAAGTTTTTGGTGTTTTTCTTTTCGGTGTTATTTTACTGTTTTCTTTGCTTTTTCTAATTGGGCTGCAAGCTAAGTCAATTTGGTTTTAGGTGAAAAAATTAATTTTAAATCAATTATTTTAGTTAAGAGTGGTTTATATATATTTTTATATTTTGAGTGTTTTTTTTAGTAGAATCCAAGAATTGTAGGGAGTATTGGACACATACTTGCAGCAGAGTATATCATAAATTAATCGAGAGTATTGGTTGCACTAAAACTTCTAAAATGAACTTAATTAGTACTGAAATAATAAAATGGAGATAGTTGAGAATTATGATTGGGCTTATAAAAGAAAAAATAAAATTTAAAATGGTCATATGAAAAATTGTTATATAATTAAAATATAAAGCACTTTTATATAGTGTTTTTAATATAACTAAACTAACAATTTCTACCTAACCACAAATATAGTATTTAACTATTATTTTTAACTAGGGATGAGAATAGGTTATGCCGTGGTCTATGGTTTGACCTGACTTATTTAATACAAATATTAGGCTCAAACTATTTTTTAAAGTCTATTTTTAAATTTGGGACATTCTTTTTATAATGTTTTCAATGTCTCTTGACTCATCAATCGAACTATCTTTTCGAGACAGAATCATATGACGTTTTAAAAAATCTTACGAAAGAATTTTTTTTTTTAAAGTTTCATATATTTCAATTAAAAAAAAAAGTTCCATATAAGCAAATGGATGGAACAGAGCTAATGTAATTAACAAATTATATGTATATTATTATTAACTATTAATGTGCTCCTATTTGTTACATTATATGTAGATTGGGAATGCAGTGATAAATGATGAAACAGATAATCAAGGAATGTATGATTATCTTGCTAGCCATGCAATCATATCAGACCAAACAGCACATAATATCAACACATTTTGTAATTTCTCATCAACTTCTAATCAGAGTACTGAATGCAATGAAGCAGCAAGTGAAGTTTATAGGAATACATTGTTCCTTGATGTGTACAACATCTATGCTCCAATTTGCACTAATCACAACCTCACTACACTACCAAACAAGATCTCGGTATGATTCATATTTTTATTTTGTTTTTTTTTTCTATTTAAATTATGAAATATTCTGATATTTGTCTATGACACATCAGTTCAGTAGTGAAGTTTAATTTTATAACTTCAAATGGTGGAGTTTAAATCTCCTCAGAGATTGTTATAACATGTTTATTAATGTCATTTTAAATATTAATAATTATTTTCCCTTTCCCAAACTTTTTTCTTAAAAAGAAATATACCAACATCGATTGGTCCATGTGGCTGAAGTTTGATTTTTCTTAGTGCTTATTTGGGAGGATGGTTTTAGAAAGAAGGTGAGATGATTATTTGTTTTTCTTTTCTAAATTAAGTAGATTATAAATGTTTTTAAGAATGATTAAAGTGTAATTGAAATATTGTATGATCTTAAATCATGTTATTGTTTTTTTTTTTTTTAAATCTCAATATTATAATAAAATATAGACTTATCATTTGAGCAATTTATATAGGGTTGGTCAAATTAAGGGCGAAACTATTGGACCCTAGGTTTAGACCTATGAAATTAAGAATCCTTTCTACTTAAATAGACTCAAAATTCTAAATTTATGTTCAACTTATATATTTTTTTATGGTAGAATTCACATCAATGTCTTCGAATTCATTTCATAACATCATAATTTTATAATCGTATCTTTATTTTATATATCAACTTAGATTAACTTAAAAATAAGATGTTATTCAAATTCTATAAATGAAAAAAGAACACGTAGAAAACTTACTCTCTTAAATAGGTGTACCACCGGATTCGACTCGAGTTAGTTAGAAAATATGTTCTTTAGATACAAATAATTTAAAATCAATAAAATATTGATAAATCATTATTGTATTTAGGTTGCTCTTGATCCCTGCAGTGATGATTATGTACAAGCATATTTGAACAGGGATGATGTTCAAGAGGCCCTCCATGCCAATGTCACCAAGCTCAAATATGATTGGGAGCCTTGCAGCAGTATCATTTCAAAATGGGGGGATAGTCCTTCAACAATCATTCCCCTTTTACATGAGTTCCTCAATAATGGACTAAGGGTGTGGGTTTTTAGGTAAAGCATCTTATCTTTACTTATAGCCATAATCTAAAACTATATGGTATCTTGTTTATATATTTATTTAAAATATTTAATGATAAAACTCACACAAAGTAGAACACAATTGATTTTAACCGTTTTTATTTTATTTTAAAGAGTTTAATAATAAAATTCACACACGCTAAATATAGAAAAATAAAAAATAAAGTATTACACATTTGAACTCTATTTTTGATTTTAAAGAGTCTAATGATAAAACTCACATACACTATATATATATATATACATAGGGAGTATTACAAGTTGAAACTTTGTGTCACAATATATAAAATGTGTCCACAGTATTTTAACATTTGACTTGCAATTTCAAAACTATGTTATCATTCTTTAGAATAAAGATTAAAAGAAGTGTGTTTATGAATTTTATTTTGATTGTTATTTATCTATTGTATGATACAGTGGTGATATAGATGGAAGGGTGCCTGTTACTTCAACTAAATATTCCATTAAAAAGATGAAGCTTCCCATTGAAACTACTTGGTATCCTTGGTTCTTAAATGGACAGGTACTTCAAATGACATGTCAATGTTTGTTTTTATTTGTTCAAATCATTATATTTGTATCAAACACAACTTCAATTCTTATACTCAACAAAATAATAATTATACGAATATTTATCATTTAAAAAATTCAAACCTTTGACAATTTAAATAATTTCTAAAAAAAGAATTAATTAATAAGGAAAATTTAGAGATAGATGGTATTAATCTCTAACTTTGTCGCAATCATGTTATTGATGTAATATATTGATTAATTTTGTCGATGATTAATCTTTGTCAAAAGTTTAACCGACTACATTTAGCAGATCTACTCTCCTAATTATATATTTTTCATCTATAATACTCAAACGTAAGACTTTATTTAAATAATTTAAATCTAACTTCACTTGAATCAATGTAATATTTGTCTATAATTTTGTCATTGAATATGATGAAATTAAAGGAAAATTTTATGTTATTTAGTATAACAATGATTATTATTGTTATGATTTGTTAGTGTTGCTTCAATTTTTTTAATCATATTTTATAGAAAAAAAAGTAAAATTGATTTTTTCACCAATATAAAGTTTTATATAAACATATTTGGGATGAAATTTAATGTGAAATAGGTTGGTGGCTTTGCTGAAGTATACAAGGGAGGTCTAACTTTTGCCACAGTGAGAGAAGCAGGACATCAAGTACCAAGCTACCAACCAGCAAGAGCCCTCTCTCTAATCAAGCATTTCTTAAATGGCACTCCTCTTCCTAATACTCAAACATTATTTGACTAATTTATTATAATTTATTTTATTACAATGATTAATTATTCTGTTGGATTTGTTCTTTTATGTCGAATCATATTTTTTTATATAGAAAATCCATTTATTATTGGATTTTGATTCAAACTTTTGATTGATAAAAATGAAAGAAAAAAAGTATCATTAATGACTTTCTTACTATTTATTGCTGTCGAAATTTGAGTAATTGATTGATAACTTTCGATTAATGATTTCTTTTTATTCAAATGATTATGTAAAGGGAGGAATTTGTTAGGAAATTACTATCACATAATAATTTCAGAAAAAAAAAACATTTTAACTTGATAACGAAACATAAATTCATAAATATATCTATCATTGTTAATCATAATTGATTAAAAATATGATAAAACAGATTAAAATATTAATCTATAGATTATGTTAGTTTTTATATTTTGTATTTCTATATTTCGCATGGATTTGGAACGAAATTAACTAAAAATAACTATGAATAAACTTTAGTAAGATTTTTGTCTCAAACTTTCGCACATATTTTGAATTGAATGCCGAGAAAAATAAAAAGTGTACTACGTGACAGTTATTCGTCCAAAATTGTTCCCAATGTTTTGCTCGTGCTTGAATAATAACTTGTTAAAAAAAAAAACATTATAAACTTTATATGAAATTTGTTTCCACACTTCAAAGAAATTTATGTTAACAACGAAAAGAAGAAGAAGAGAGACAACCATTATAGGGTTTCATAGCATAAAATGAACAAAATTATAGTTAATAGGGTTACAATGAGTATATATATAAAAGAATAGAAATATCTAAAGTACCTTTATTACTAATATATAATAATATTATCTAACATCTCCCCTCAAGCTCATGATGCATTAACATTGAGCATCGATAGTTTGTCAACTAAAAAATAGAAACGTTTAATGAAATGCATCTTTGTGAACAAATCAGCAATCTGTAAAGAAGAAAAGACAAACGGTAGAGTAATGGTTCCATGCTGAAGATGATGACGAGTAAGATGACAATCAATCTCAATGTGTTTGGTGCGTTCATGAAAGACCGAGTTGTGAGCAATTTGAATAGCACTCTTGTTATCGCAGTGCATCGGAGTTGGCTCAGAAAGAGAGATACCCATATCAGACAAAAATCAACGCAACCAAATTATTTCAGCGGTAGTGGATGCCATAGTACAATACTCAACTTCTATAGAGGAGCGAAAAACAATGTTTTGTTTCTTACTCTTCCAAGAAATAAGAGAGTCTCCAAGAAAGATACAAAATCCTATGGTGGATTTACGATCTGTGGTGTCACCAACCTAATCAACATCAGAATAAGCTCGTAACTCTAATGCGCATGACGATGGAAAGAGAAGACTTTGAAATTGAGTTCCTCGAAGATAACGAAGAATCCGAACAATTGCTACCCAATATATTGTAGTGGGAGAGACAACAAACTGACTAACAACATGAACAACATAAGCAATGTCAGGTCTAGTAATTGTAAGATACACTAAGCTGCCAACCAAACAGTACAAGAAAAACTTAAATTTGTGGCCAACTTTATAAATATTTTGTGGCCGAATAAAACCCTCACAAATTAGTGACCGAAAAAGCCCTCACAAAGGCCAAAATTGAAATTAGTCTTTATTTGTGGCTGCCTAAGCCCTCACAAAATCACAACATTGTGATTTTGTGAGGGCTTAGGCAGCCACGAAATCCAGTTAAATATTTAAAGAGTTTGTGAGGGCTTTTACAGCCACAAAAAATGCATTTGTGAGGGCCAAATCCGTCACAAAGGAGTGACGTGACCAGTGACATTTGTGGCTGCAAAGGCCGCCACAAAGGAATGACCACGTGGAATTTGTGGCTGTAAAGGCCGCCACAAAGGATTGAGCACGTGAAATTTGTGGCTGCAAAGGCCGCCACAAATGCTCAAGCAACACTATATATATTTCTCCCCCTTCTACTTCATTTTTTCACATCCAACTTCTCTCTAAAACCTCATTCTAACTATTCTCTCCTCCTTCTCTCTACACAAAATTACTCTTAAGCTTCATTTAAATATAATTATAATTATTAATTTAAATATATAAATATATAAATATTTTATTATTAATAATTTAAATATTTTTTATTAATTTAAATATTTTATTATTAATATTTTATTATTTAAATTAATCTTTAATGTAATTATTAATCTTTATTTTTAATTTAAATATTTAATTATATTAAGATTAGTTTATTATATATTACATTTAATTTATAATTACATTATATTTTAAATTTAATTTAAATTTTAATTTAATTATAATTTAAATTTTAATATTATAATTATATTAATTTATTATATATAATATTATAATAAACTATTAATTTTGAATTTAAAAATTAATTTATTAAATACGAATTATTTTGTGGCGGCCTAAACCTTCACAAAATATATTAATTTTTAATTACATTGGCATTTGTGGCGGCCAAAAGCCCTCACAAAGGTCCAGTCAGCAAATTCAGCATGTCCTTTGTGGCGCGGCCTATGCCCTCACAAAGGCAGACTTTTGTGGCTGCAAAAGCCCTCACAAAATTTTGTGACCAGCTTCTTTGTTGCTGCCAAAAGCCCTCACAAAATCCACCTTTGTGGCTGTTTTTTCCCCTTTGTGAGGGCTTTTGGCCCTCACAAAATTCATGTTTTCTTGTAGTGAAAGTACGATACAAAGTGTAATCTGGTAAAGGAACACCATCCGAGGGAACATATTTCACATTCAACTCAAGAGGAGTATTTGTTGCTCTAGTATCAGAAAGACGAGTCTGATCAAGAATGTTGGCAATGTACTTGGATTGAGAAAGAAGGTAGTCTCTAAGAGAGTAGGCAACTTCAATCCCCAAGAAATAGCAAAGAGTTCCCAAGTCATTCATCTCAAACTGTTTGGTTAATTGCAACTTCAACTCATTGATTCCACTAACATCATCACCTGTAATAATCATATCATCGACATATAGAGAAAGGATAATGCGACCATAAGTGGTGGACCTTATAAACAATGCCTAATCATGTTCACTAGAGCGGACACCAAGAGAAGTGATCACAATAGAGAATTTCTCAAACCAAGCTCGAGGAACCTATTTAAGATCATATATAGCCTTTTTTAACTTACATACTTCCCCTTGATTATGAGAAACTCTTTGTGGGGGGACCATATAGACTTCTTCATGAGGCTCACCATTTAAAAAAACATTTTTGACATCCATTTGAGAAATATGCCATTGACGAACAGATGCAACTGCAATATGAGTACGAATAGTGGTCATCTTGGGTACAGGAGCAAAAGTTTCTTCATAATTCATACCATATTGTTGAGAGAAACGTTTAGCAACAAGACGTGCTTTGTAGCGCTTAAGTGACCCATCAGACTTAGGTTTGATCTTGTATATCCAACGAGACCCAATAGCACGTTTTCCAGGAGGAAGAGGTACTAATTCCCAAGTATTGGTTTTGTGCAATGCAGATAGTTCTTTTGCCATAGCCTGCTGCCAAAAAGGATCAAGAACAACCTCTTTATAGGAAGAGAGCTCAGACAAACTGTGAATAGAGGTTAAGAAAGAAACAAACGAAGTTGAGTAAGTGGAATAGATAAAATCAGGTAACTGGGTAGACTTACGTTGACGAGAGGGGTAACAAGGAGGATCAACAATCGCAGGAGGTGGTTGGACAGTCGGGGGGACAAGAGGGATGTCATCATGTGGATTATTAATATTTGTCCTGCAATTCTCAACATTACAATCACTAGAAGCATAAACATTAGGACTTAAACGGATCAATATGGGTTAGTTCAGAACTCTTAGTAATATGAGAATTAGAGAAAATAGAGTATAAAAGGATGTGCTCAAGAAAAACAACATTACGATATACATAAAGTTTTCTTGCATGAGGATCATAACAACGATAACCCTTTTGACTATCCTCATAACCAAGAAAAATACACATGGTTGAACAAGAAGACAACTTAGTGCGCTCTACTTGAGGGCGAAGAACAAAACAAGTAGAACAAAAAACTTTCAAAGAATAGTAATTAGGGGTAGAAGCATACAATTTTTCAAAGGGAGACAAACCTGATATGATAGAGGATGAAATTCTACTAATAGCATCAACAATAGTAAGAACTGTTTCTCCTCAAAACTCACTAGGAACTGAAGCGGACAACAAAAAGGAATGAGCAGTCTCTATAATATGACAGTGTTTCCTTTCAGCAACTCCATTTTGTTGAGGAGTATCAGAAAATTTATTAGTGGTATATTCACCACCTAAATCACAACGAAAGCACTTTATAACAGAATTATGTTGAGTTTTGACCATTGCATGAAACATATGATAAATGTCAAAAAATTCATACTGATTTTTCATAAGATAAACCCAACAATAACGAGTGTAATCCTCAATAAATGAAACATAATATCTAGATCCACCTTTGGTGAGAACTGGTGAGGGACTCCAAACATCAGAGTGAACTAAATCAAAGAACATGTGAAACAGAAACACTTTTACTAAACGGTAAAACTAGAAGTTTAGCAAGTTTACAACCACAACAATATGAGATATCACAGGTTTGCAACTTTCCTAAGGCTCTAGTAGAAGCCAAATATTTTAATCTAGTAGCAGAAACATGTCCAAGGCGGGAATGCCATAAATAAAAACTAGAAGATAAGGAATTTAAGCGAAAACTAGATAATAAGTCAGCAGTAGTTGTTGAGGCTGCAATATCTGGGAGTCGCAGGTCATCCAAAACATAAAGTCCCCCCTATCTATGACCTGTCCCAATCAGCCTCCCGAAATGTGGATCCTGCACACAACAAGAAGTGGAAGAAAACATAATCGAATAACCGAGATCACATATTTGACTAATATATTCAAGACTCTTGGTGATTTCCTTGACTCATGGGAGTATCAATGGACTTAAGTTTATCAAAGCTGAATTTCTTTAACAAATCTTTGCAATATTTCGTTTGATTAATGAAAATGCCTTGCTTGCTTTGGTTAATTTGAAATCCCAAGAAATAAGATAGTTCACCCATCATTGACATGTCAAACTTACCTTTCATTAAGTTTTCAAAATCTTTGCACAACTTATTGTTTGTAGATCCAAAGATTATGTCATCGACATAAACTTGGACCAGCAAGATGTCATTTCCATTAGTTTTTATGAAAAGTGTCTTGTCAACATTTCCTCTTGAAAAGTTTTGTTGAATGAGGAAATTGTTGAGCTTCTCATACCAAGCTTTTGGAGCTTGTTTCAACCCATAGAGGGCTTTTGATAGCTTGTAGACATGATTAGGAAAATCAGGATTTTCAAAACCAGGTGTTTGGCTAACAAAAACTACCTCTTGGATATCACCATTGAGAAAGGCACTTTTCACATCCATTTGATAAAGTTTAAAGTCCATTATACATGCATAAGCAAGTAGGATCCTAATGGCTTCTAACCAAGCTACAGGGGCATAGGTTTCATCAAAATCTATTCCTTCTTCCTGATTATAACCCTTAGCAACTAGCCTAGCTTTGTTCCTAGTGATGACTCCATTTTCATCTAGTTTGTTCCCAAACACCCATCTTGTTCCTATGATGTGCTTATCTTCTGGTTTAGGTACTAGGATCCACACCTTGTTTCTCTCAAACTGGTTTAACTCCTCTTGCATAGAAAGTATCCACTCCCTATCTAACAGAGCCTCCTTAATGTTTTTGGGTTTACCTAATTGCATAACTGTCTACGATTCTTCCTAGTTGCAACTCCTTTAGAGATATCACCTATTATGTTGTCTATGGGGTGATTCTTATTGAACTTCCATTCCCTAGGTAAATCATCAGTCCTTAAGGGTTCTACACAGTCAATATCAGTTGGAGGAGTGGTTTCAATTGGTTCTAATTGTTCAGATTCTACAACTTCATCCAAGGAAGCATCAACCATAGGAGGAGTGTTGTTCAAATTTTCAGCAAATAGTTCATCAAATTTTACATGAACTGTCTCTTCTATGGTTTTTGTTCTTTTGTTGTAGATTCTATAAGCTTTGCTAGTTTGGGAATATCCTAGAAAGATACTCTCATCTGCTTTAGGATCAAACTTCCCTAGATATTCTTTGCCATTGTTTAAAACAAAGCATTTACAACCAAATACTCTAAAGTAAGAAATGTTTGGTTTTCTACCCTTATACAACTCATAGGGAGTTTTTCTAAGCAGGGGCCTAATTAGAACTCTATTGACAACATGTGTGGCTGTACTAATTGCATCTGCGCAAAAAATACTTAGGAAGGTTTGAGTCTTTAAGCATAGTCCTAGCTAATTCCTCTAAAGACCTATTCTTCCTCTCTACTACTCCATTTTGCTGGGGAGTTCTAGGGGTTGAATACATATGATGAATGCCATTTTGTTCACAGTAAGTATCAAAGAGATCATTTTGGAATTCACCTCCATGATCACTTTTGATGGACATTATTTTCTGACTAGTTTCATTTTGTACTAAGTTTGCAAACTTTTTGAAAACAGAAAAAGCTTCACTCTTATGAGTTAGAAAGAAAGTCCAGGTGAACCTAGAATAATCATCTATCAATACATATCCATACAGGTTTCCTCCAAAGCTTCTCACCTGAGAAGGACCAAAGAGATCCATGTGTATCAGCTGCATAACCCTATTGGTTTTAACCATATCTATTGGGGGAAAAGACGATTTAACTAGCTTACTTTTCTCACAAGAATCACAAAGCCTATCCTTAGTAAATTTCTTGTTAGGGAGTCCTATAACTAGCTGTTTACTAACTAGTTTATTTAAATGATCAATATGAATATGCGCAATACTTTTATGCCATAACCATGTTTCATCTGAATTAGATAACAAACAACAAATATTACTAGGCAAAGAATCAAAATCTAGCATATAAATGTTATTAATTCTTGCACCTACTAATTTCATATATTTGTTATCCTTATGCTCAATTATACAAGATTTAGTTGAAAAACTTACCTGGAACCCTTTATCGCATAATTGACTTATACTTAGAAGATTGTGTTTTAATCCTTCTACGTACAAGACATTGTTGATCACAACAGTTGACTCACTGACAATGTCACCAATACCACAAATCTTACCCTTATTGTTGTCACCGTATTTAACAAATCCTCCATCCTTTAAAGTTAGAGACAAGAATTTAGACTTGTCTTCTGTCATGTGCTTTGAGCACCCACTATCTAGGTACCATAGGTGCCTATTGTATGTCAAGCACACCTGCAACACGAAATCAAAATCTGGTTTTAGGTACCCAATTTAAATTGGGTCCTGGGAGGTTAGTCTCAACTGTTTGAGTCTTTGCTACCCAAATTTGTTTCCATCCTCTGTTGGCTAGTCTTTTCAATTTACAATTAGACACAAAATGTCCCTTTTTACAACAGAAGTTACATGAGCCAACAAAGGATGAATGTGAATTTGGTTTAGTAAAGATGTCATACATATTCATTGATCTTACAGATTTCTGACTATGTTTGACATTCCTGTTTTGCATATAACCAATTCCACTTCTAGTTTTGTTCTTTTTAACATGCATGTATGGTTTATATGCAAGTCCAGATCTTTCATTAACATGTCTCTGGTTGCTAAGTATTACATTCAGTTAATTTTTACTACTAGTAAAATTCACTAAATCATACTTTAATGATGCAACAGTTTTTTCAAGTTCAATGCATCTTGCAGATTTATCATTAGGGATGGGAATAGGCTAGGCCGTCCGTAGGGGCCTACGGCCTGACCTACTTATGGCCTGACCTGGTCTGTCCTATTTAATAAAAAGGCTAGGCTCAGGCTGTTTTTAAAGCCTATTTATTTAAATAGGTCAAGCTTAGGCTTATAAAAAAGTCTGCTAGGCCTAACAGGCTGGCCTATATAAATTTATTATTTATTAATATTATTTTTTATTATTATATTAATAATATTATTTTCTATTTTAAATTCTATCAATTAGACAATCACTTACTAATCATTCCATATTTAGTAGTCGTTCCATATTTGATAGAAGTTCTATATTTGGTAGTCGTTTTATATTCGGTAACCGTTCAATTCGTCAATCACTTAGTAGTTGTTCCTTATTTATTTAAGAAGTAATAATTAATTCGTTTAAAAAGGCTTTTAAAAAGGCTTTCAGGCCAGGCCAAACTATTAAAAAGGCCAGACTTAGGCCGAAAAAAAAGCCTATGATAGGTCGTAGGCCAGGCTTAGGCCGAAAAAATAAATCGTAGGCTAGGCTCAGGCCTTTCAAAGCCTGGCCTGGCCTGGCCTATTCCCACCCCTATTTATCATGAGAGTCCTTTTTCAATTGTTCATACAAGTTCTCAATTTCCTTATGATCATTTTTCATTTGGTCATGCATCATACATTGTTGTTCAAGCATTTTCTTAGTACTTATTAACTGCTTAACAAACTTAACATATTCCTCATGAAGTTCATTGAATGCTTCATGCAGTTCATCATAGGAAAAGTTATATTGAGAACTCACCTCACTTTCTGATTCAGAATTTGTGTTTGCCATAAGGCACAAATTTGCTTCTTCTGCTTCTGAAGATGTAGAGGATTCTTCGTTGTCGTTCCACGCAATATATACTTTTCTGGTTTTTGGAGCAGGTTCCTTGCATTTAGCCTTTGCAGTCCTATTTTTGTTTTGCAATTTGTAACATTCAGACTTTATATAACCTGTTTTTCCACACTCATAACAGGTTATTGTCTTGCTGTCATACGTCTTAGAACTTGATGACTTTCTGAACTTGTTGTCCTTCTTTTTCAGAAACATTTTGAACTTTTTGACAAGTAAACCCATTTCAGATTCTTCATCAGTCTCACTGCTTGATTCATCAGAGCAGCTCTCTTGTTCAGACTTTGGTTGAGTTTGAACTTTCAGTGATAAGCCTTTTGTTTTCCTTTCAGTTTGTTCTGTCTCGTTCAGCCTGTGTAATTGCATTTCATGCTCTCTTAATTTTCCAAACAACGTAGCAATTGCCATACTGCCAAGATCTTTGGATTCTGCTATGGCTGTAATCTTTGGTTACCATTCTCTTGTCAAGCATCTCATGACTTTGCTGATTTGTTGTTCATTGTCAATTTCCTTGCCAAGTGCATTCAGGTTGTTAACAATATGTGTGAATCTTGTTTGCATGTCATTGATTGATTCGTCTTTCTTCATATTGAATAGTTCGTACTCATGCATCAATGTATTTATATGGGCCCTTTTTACATCAGTAGTTCCTTCATGTGTTTGCTGCAATGTGTCCCACATTTCTTTTGCAGATTTACAGTTTGAGACCCTGAAAAATTCGTCAGCAGATAATGCAGAAGTAATAATATTCTTAGCCTTAGCATTGTAACCTACTCTCTTCTTATCATCCTCAGACCAGTCAGATCTGGGTTTAGGGATTAGTGAATCACCAGTCCCAACAATTGTAGGTATGTACGGTCCATTTTCTACAGCATCTAGAATAACAATACCACTAGCTTCTAAAAATATTAACAGCCTATGTTTCCAGTACATATAGGCCACACCATTGAAAGCAGGGGGCCTAGCCAATGAAGCACCCTCTCCTAGGAATTCAACTGAGGACATTTTCTTTAAAGAATTTATCTAAAAAGTCAAGCTCTTGATGCCACTTGTTGGTTAGTATGCCCTCTAATTACTAAAAACTTATATGACAGTCTAATTACAGATTTTATAATCTAATTAAACAGGTTAACATATACCGTTTCCAAGTAATGAAATCAATATCGAAACCAACGTGATCAATATTAATTTTAATTTCAACAGATACGAATTTAAGGTCTTAACAATATAAAGATTCACATACAAACATTTAGTAAATCAAACAATACAATTTAAACTGAATTCGGCTATCGCATGCAATCAAGATTAATCATACAATCATGCAATGTAAAATGAAAATAAAGAGTAATGGATAGAAAGTACTGCACCGCGATTTTTATACTGGTTCAGCCGTCTGTTTGACGGCCTACGTCCAGTCCTAAGATCAAACCAATCTTAGCCTTTTCCAATAGAATCTTGTAAAGCAGATTTACAGATGTTCCAGCGCTCCCCGCCTATCAATCTTAAAACTCTCTCCCTATTCTATTTCGCACCCACTGTATCCCAGAGTTTCTCTACAAACTCTTCCAAGATCACAACAAAGTTTCTTCTTGATGAGCCTCTCAACAATGAAGATAACTACCAGTTTCACTACTGGATTTTTCTCAGTTCTTTGTTTACAAAATCTTTGTTACAGAAAAATATAAAATGAAGAACAGAATATTTCTCAATCACTTGCAATTAATCTCACACAAGAAGTAGTTTGCCAATTTGAGTGTTTGTGAGATAGTTCTCTTTTTCTCTCAAGAAGTCTTTTTCTGCTCTTTATTGATCATCAATCGTCGTTTGTTCTGGGTCTAAAAAAGTACTATAAAATGTTATTCAAATTGTGTCTAAAGTATTCAAAAGTTCTATGAGTGTTATTTGAGAAAGTGATTGCAAAACAAGTTATATAGTTTCTGAAAAACAACAGATAAATCGATTGACCAATCGATTTATTAATACAATAAAAAGGCTCAATCGATTTCCCAATCGACTATCGCGGATCTTGTTTTTCTTGAATCTTGAAACTACATAAACTAATCGATTTCCTAATCGATTATTTTAATGCACCTTTCAGAAAATTTTGGGCAGTTCATAATGCAATCGATTGCATAATCGATTAAAGATGTTTTGTTCCAACAACGAGATCAAAAAAATCGATTACTCAATCGATGCATTAATTCACATAAGCGATTCATTAAGTCACATAATCGATTTGGCCATATACTGAGTGTTCTCTGTAACTCAAATTTTTCTTCCAATCGATTTGCCAATCGATTTGGTTTAAAATAGGGATTTATCTTATTTCAAGCAAATCAGTGTGCCAATCGATTAAGTGTTATACTTCTGAAAAAGGATTTTTTCCAGTTGGCTCAGTTCAATCGATTACCTAGTCGATTGATGCCAAACTTGTAACAAAAGAATTTGTCACAATGGATTGTCCATATGATTGTGTTTGTCACAGACCAAGTTCCTTTTGAAATCTCATTTACAAAATCGATTTACCAATCAATTGGTTTATTAAATGGCTTGGCCCTGTGACTTTGCACAATCGATTTTTACAATCAGTTTTAGTCTTGTGATTTGAGCAATCGATTTGCCAGTCGATTAGCCTGCTAAATGGCATGCCTCTGACTTGCATAATTTTTAACAACGATCGTGCCAGTCGATTGCCTAATCGATTAGCCTGCTAAATGGCTTGCCTCTGACTTGCACAATTTTTACCAATGATTGTGACAGTCTATTGCCTAATCGATTAGCCTGCTAATTGGCTTGCCTCTGACTTGCACAATTTTTATCAATGATTGTGCCAGTCGATTGCCTAATCGATTGTTTAATCACATACTAAACATTTTCATACAACCCTTTTACAGAATTGATTTCCTAATCGATTTGCTCAGTGAATTTTTCAACTTTTTTTGATTTCTTGAGTTCCAAGCTATTGTCTCAAGTATGTAGGGTTGAGTTGTTGTTCCTGAAATCTTACTCAGTAAAAATGTTAGATTTATCACAAGATGTATTAACATTGTATGTTTGTTAATTATGTCAAAACTAAGATTAAGGTGAGTTAAGTTCAACAAAAGCAACCACAACAATGGTAGGAATCTGTTTTTTGAAGTGTAACGATTGGCAATTTCAAGCATATATAATGGAAGAGGGTGTCTTTGTGGAGTCCAAATATGGTCTTAGTTTTTGTTGGTGATAGTCGTGGTTGCCATAATCTTGATCAAAAGATGGAGATGTGATTTTTGAAAAAGAAGAATAAAGTGTTTCAATATGCGATTCAGGTTGAGAATGAAAGAGCAGATCACAACGATCACAAATGTGGTCTGGATGTTGCACCACACCCACTATAATGGTCATGATCGACGAAAGAAGAAGGAGAATAAGTGACTACAGAGTGACAGCGTAAACGAAGAAGATGACATTGTTCTCAGTCCTTCCTATTTTGCTTTTATTTATTTATTTATTATTATTATTATTATTATTATTATTATTATTATTATTATTACTATTACTATTATTACTATTATTATTATTAGGCTTAATTGCACTTTTGGTCCCCCTATTATAGGTGAAAATTGAAAGTAGTCCCTCCATTTTGTTTGTCCCCAGTTTTAGTCCCCCAAACAGAATTTGAACATGAGCTGTCATATTTTTAATGACGTGTCAATAAATTGCTGATGTGGCATACGCTGACATGGAATAAAGTTATTATTTTATTATTTCTGATTAAAAAAAATAAGTTTTATTTTAAAAAATCATTTTAATAATTATGAAATATTTATAAAAATACAATTAAAAATAAAATTAAAAGAAAACCCAATTTCTCTCTTCGACAAATTAACAAACACCACGTCTTCATTCTCCATAACCTTCTCTTTCTCCATCACTAACCCAAACAACCCCACTTCCTTTGGTGATGACATCGCTTTCTTCCTCTCATTTTATTCACCCTGCTCAGCATCCATATCTCACATTTGAGAGAAGAATCGACGTTCCAAACATTGAGACGAAGATTGTCGTTAAACACAGGGTTCCTTCCTCCTCCATTGATGGTCTTCGTAGATTCGCTATTCTCAGGATGACTCGTCAGACAAATCTTGGCATAAACATCTTGCTTATGATATATGCAGATGTTTTGAATGTCCCTAGCCTGATGTATACAGACGTCAAGCACCCCGAGACATTCCTCGGCATTTGACATGATAGTTTCCTTCCCATTGACTTCAATGTCCTTAGAGGAGGGACCATTGTTTTGTGTGAAAACATTTTCAGACTTGTGCTTCTCACCCTCACCCAGGATTGAGCTCCTGAAGGGTACTTGCTGAACAACATAGTCCAGTACATAGTACAGCTTACCCTCACCCAGGATTGAGCTCCTGAACATACTTGCTGAACAACATAGTACAAGCAGAACACAAAAATCACTAATCCAGTACTAAAAGTACAGCTTAAATAAATTGCCCAAAAATCTAGGTTTAAGCAGATCCCAAAATAGAAACAAACACAACTACATGTAAAGTAACGTAGAAAGAAATAACAAAGAAATAAATAAGCTTCAATTTGAGTTCCTTCAAACCTTAAAGAAGCCAATTAAGAAATGAGAATCAAGACCAACAAAACACTAAAACAGCAACCAAAACCTTATAAGCTCTCAAAATAGAAAGTGAAAGATACCTAGAATATTTCAAGCTTAAAAACTAGCCATAAAAAACAAAAGGGTATTACAAAAAACTCATCAGATTCCAATAAAGCTACAAACTTTATTTCCTCTCTTACACAAAAACACTTCCACAGAATCCAAGAGAGGAAAAACAGGAAAAGCACGAGCACAATAACCAAAAAAAACCCCATTTTATTTTATTTTATAGAACGAGAAGAAGATGAAGATGAAGATGAGGTTGAGAGATTGTTGGGTGAGAGGAAGAAAGCGATGTCATCACCAAAGGAAGTGGGGTTGTTTGGGTTAGTGATGGAGAAAGAGAAGGTTGTGGAGAATGAAGACGTGGTGTTTGTTAATTTGTCGAAGAGAGAAATTGGGTTTTCTTTTAATTTTATTTTTAATTGTATTTTTATAAATATTTCATAATTATTAAAATGATTTTTTAAAATAAAACTTATTTTTTTTAATCAGAAATAATAAAATAATAACTTTATTCCATGTCAGCGTATGCCACATCAGCAATTTATTGACACGTCATTAAAAATATGACAGCTCATGCTCAAATTCTGTTTGGGGGACTAAAACTGGGGACAAACAAAATGGAGGGACTACTTTCAATTTTCACCTATAATAGGGGGACCAAAAGTGCAATTAAGCCTTATTATTATTATTAATTACATTTTACTCTTGCATATTGGCCTATCTATAAAACACATTTTACTCCTTTAAAATAAAATCCAAAATTGCCAAAACTAATTTTTTTTAATACTTTTTTAACCCAATTTAATTACTAAAATATTATTAATTTTTCAAAACTATTATTTTATAAATTAAAATAATAAATATTTTAAAATACAAAAATAACCAAGACTCTAATATTCAAAATAATCACTATAACTATTTTTTTTTCAATACTCACATTAAAATACTACCATTAGAGAATATTTAAAATTATAAAAAATATATATATATATATATATATATATATATATATATAT
>JBBPBT010000487.1:968837-1001689 GCA_037974875.1 Cicer bijugum
TATTAATCATTAAATCATAATAAATATATATAAAATCACAATGTCGTAACATGTATATAAAAGTAAAGGAAATCAAACATAATATTAATATTATAACAAGATAATTATTTTTAAAATAAATAACTAAAAATAGAAAATAATTTTAAATAATTGAATATAAATATGTGCACAGTTAACATAAGTCAAATGCACAAGAAAATATCACATTAATTATGTACGTGCATATCCATGTAAAATCGATTGAAATCTTTTTTTTTAAATATTATACTAAAATAGTATTATTTTTAGAAAAATATATTAAATAATAGAATATAATATTTGTTGTTTACATAACTCATTTAGTCAATTATGTACAAGAATAATATATCATTGAGAACACACATATAAAATAAATTAATCATAAAATTAATCAACATATATTCTCAAAAAAATTTAACTCCAAATTATCTATTTAAAATCCTACTTCATTAACAAAGTAGTTTATTATAAAAATTAAGGTGTTACAATTTGCGTGTTTCAGTGAAGTTGACATCAGACCATGTCAGCACTACAACACGTTGGTGAGACATTTTCTAATAACTTGTTTCACGATATTTTCAATATATTTTTTTGCCTAATATTTTTATTAATTATGTAATGCTAATTTTTTTGCCCTGCATAAATTATCAGCTCTATTTCATTGATTCTTCAAATTCGTTGATACTTTTGGACTTGTTCATTGCACGTTGTTGACATCTCATGGTTGCTGAAAATTATTTTGGTCCTTATATCTTATGAAACGTCAGATTGAGGTAAGAGTTGAGAGATCATTTGAACTCATTAGTATAATATATTTGAGATGAACGAGAAAAACCATTTTTTCCAACAATTCATGTGAGGCTCGCTACGTACGGCAGTAATCCTTTGAGAGATAAATTAATTAATGTGAAAATATGATAATTGTGAGGTTAAAATATTAAAAAGAAATATTTATAAGGTGTTGATTAATTTAATTTTTGATAATTATGTGATATTTGTTATTATTGTAATGTTGAATGTCGAATGAAATTATGTACATATGTTTGATTATACGAATAAATGTGATGTGGTAATAAAAGATGGATGCATTGTATGATATATGTTTTGTGATAATAATGATGATCTTTGATTCATGATGGTGATGCTATAAATTTGTGATGAGTTTATATGATTATAATGATTATGTATGATTAATAATATTATTAAATTATAATGAGAATATTGAAGTACCCCATAATCGATGAAATAGTGATGATTGCAATTTGTGCTAAAGATGATGCTCTTAATGGAGTAGTCTAGTATGCAACGAGAGAAAATTGATGTTTTGAATATTTGAAGTTGATGTGAATTTTTGAAGTGAAGATTATTTTGTCATCATATAGGTAGGGCCCGACTAGCCTAGTGATTTCAGGGAAGTACAACTAAATGAGCCTTATCGTGGTGGTATGTTGTTGAGTCTTAAGGAAAGATTATTAGGCCTTGGAGGTATTCGAGTGGGGAATTCCTAAGTGACTTTGAGGTAGCACTCCAAATGTAGGGAGCTACCATGCAATACATCTTCACCTCAATTGTTGCGTATATGTGTCTCAAGTTGAGTTGAGAGGATCTATGACGACAGAGTCAATTCTTATTTATATTATACTATCGACATGATTTGAAAACTCACATCTTTCATTGTTTGTGTTTGATTGACTTGGTACTGCGTTTGCGAAATCGCAATTAGTACCAATTAGTGACTCTTTAAGTTCAAGTTTGGTAGAAGGCTCGCTTTGATAAGTGATACCGAGAATGAGAGTTATAGATTGTATTTTACTTATTTAATTAGAAACAAATCTTTGTATGCAAACCTTATAAGTACTAGTAAGTTTTTGAAATTCAATTAAGAAATTATAGTTAAATTGAGTTTGTGGAGATTGCACTATTTTAATTGTGAAATAAAGTTGAATTGTTACATGTGTATTTAGAGGGATATGATATTCTAAATTAGTTATAAAAGTTTTATTTCCTTATAAACAAATTTTTATTTATCCGCTGTAAATTTTATAGAAATACGATGTAAATTATTATACATATTATTTTGGTGTTTAGGGTATCACAACACCCAACCTTCAAGGTGTATACTCTTTTCCGTTCTTTCTTCGTACCAGTGAAGAGTTCCACAAAATTCACAAACACATGTCGGCCTTCCAAAATTCCAAGTTTCAATGATTGAAGCTAATAAAATAAATAATTTTTTTAGAATGTAAACCATATAAGGAGACTGAAACATCAACAAATATTAGCAATCCTTTTATTTAAAATAATGATTAAATTATTTTCGAAGTTACATGTTTGTCTATGGATGGCATTGGAAATTCTTGATGTTGACGGATTAGCTTGGGAAGCTTGTCTAACAAGGATTGGAAAATGACATAAATGGAACAAATTACATGTTATTTTGGAGGTAAATAATTTCATTCATATACAATAAAATTCTTGACACATTTTTTGAGCAAGGACCTGAGTTGGATTTTGAAATCATATTCCTATGCAAATGCAATAATTTCTTCCTTTTACACTTGCTTGTTGAGATTGAGCATGTTGTGACAAAATAGAGTGCTCAACTTCTACGTGAAGCCATTTGATGAGATGATCGGTTACAATAAACTCAAATAAGCTAAATAAAATGTAGGAATCATATTAAGCACACATTTATTTTCAACACATGCATAATTTCTTTTAAAATGAAGCAATTGCTTTTTATTAAACCTTGCTAGTCGACACCAAACAAGTTTTTCCAAACGGTCTTGTTCAACCTCTACAAACATGTATTACATTTCATCATTGATAACGAAGAAAACTTCATGTAGTAGGTGACTGGATTCCTATTAGGAATCTTGTACCCGTCCCTAAACTTCTATAAGAAAGGTTAGCTAATTTTAAGACAAATTCTTGAAAATTATAACAAATTCTTAACAGAATTTTCATTATTCCAAAGTGCATTATCTAAAAATTCATCTCGGTAACAATGTATAAGTCAATTTCTCAAAAGATTTAGACAAACCGAATAACAAAACAACATAAACAAATGTTTAAAAAAAATAACTTCCTTGTAGCATGTAGTAATATACTATGTATAAGAAGAAGGAGACGAGAAGTTAAAAAAAAATTAAAAGGCAAGCCTACACCAAAAAGTAAGAAGTTCCAACTAAAATCCTTCCTAGATTCATGAAATGCACCTCATTTTAAATAATAAAGTGAAGTTGCATTTTGCTGAGATAATGTTTTCTGATGACCAGATTTTAGTTGTCTTGAAAGACGGATATTTGACGTTTCCATTCAAGTGAGCACGAAGACGAAGTTATTTCGTTTGTTTTAAATGTTTGAAAATTTTTAACATTATGGAAGAAGCTCATGGAGTTGGAAAGAGAATCACTAAGGAATTCAATGTCGAGGTCAGTGACAACACCTTGGAGATTCATTTGTACTAGGTAGGGAAAGGAACCACTGCCATTCCTAATAGAGGTGTATATGGACCTCTTATATTTGCTATTATAGTAACACCAAGTAAGTTTTTGTTTATGATTTGTTTTCCATGTTTCTTTCGAATGCCATGTTTGTCATTTTCTATAAGCATTTCAACTTTGTTGTAGACTTTGAAAATCATTCAGGAGGGCTGTCTGCTGGAGCCATTGCTGGAATTGAGGCTGCACCATGTGTTCTTGTCATGCTGATATTGGTTACCCTTTGGAAGATGAGTTTCTTTGGTTGAAAAGATACTACGGACAAAGATATGTTCAAGTCTAAAATAACACAATTAATTATTTTTATTATAATTTTTTTATTAGCATAATATACATAATAAGGTATGAACATGAATCTAAAATATATAATTAGGTATGAACATGATTTTTAATATATGCATGCATATTTTTTGGAGACATAAAAATTACTTTATAATTACATAGGGGTGACACACTTAAAAGAAAATGTTGATTTGGATTCAATTTTGTGGTACCCAACTTTTTTTTTCTCATAGAATTTTGTAGAGTTAGCTATTTTCCTTTTTAATTTCTTTTATTTTATTATCTTGCCAATTTATTTATAATTGTTCGATAATATTATTATATATTAGTAATAAGGGTATTTGAGATATTTCTATTTGTTTTATATATATACTCATTGTAACCCTATTAACTTAAGTTTTGGTTCATTCTACATTATGAAACCCTAGAGTGGTTGTCTCTTGGTTGTCTCTCTTGTTCCTCTTTTCATTGTTAACATGGTATCAAAGAGCTTTGGTTGATTTTGGGATCTACTATAAAGAAGAGAGATATTATTTTGATAGGAAAGGCAACCGCCAAAAGAGAAAAAGAGAAGAGTAACCATATTCCCGATTTTGTTAAATCAGTCTCATAAAAACATCGTTTGTGCATTCGTTAACCGTTGGATTAGGCTGATTTTTGGACAGCAGGTTCGTAACATTTATGTCTTCGTCTTCAACGGTCGGATCGGCGAAACAACGTCTGTAGGGGGAGAAATCGTGCTCGCACAGGACCAGATTTATTTTGTCTCAGTGATTGTGTTTGTCATATTTTTCTGTCATTATTTGTTATGGCTGGTGCTAAGGATGATTCTCTTCAAGCATATTGGAAAACACATTGTCCGAAATTGGGGAGAGCACATAAGAAGAATTTTAGGGGACCATTATTCAATGTTGTTGCTTCTGCTCCTCCTACCATTGGCTCTAGTTCTGGTTTTGTATACTCATCTGAGATTGCTTCCCATATATCAGATATTGCAGAACAACTTCAAAAACTTCTTGCCACTCAACCACATGTCATGTCTGCCACTTCTTCTAATGGTTTGAACTCCTCTGGTATGTCAGGTATATCTCCTTCCAAATGGATTCTTGATTCGGGAGCATCTCATCATATGACATACGATGATAAATCTTTTGTGTCTATGAAACCTATCTCGTCTGTGTCGGTTATGACTGCTGATGGCACTCCTATGCCACTAGCAGGCGTTGGTTCTGTCTCCACACCTAACATATCTCTGTCTGATGTTTATTATATTCCTAATCTTACTCTGAGCCTTGCTTCTGTTAGTCAAATATGTGATCTCGATTATTCGGTTACGTTTTCTTCCACTTCTTGTTGTGTGCAGGATCCACATTCTAGGAGGCTGATTGGGACAGGTCATAGACAAGGGGGACTTTATGTTTTGGATGACCTGCGACTCCCAGATACTGCAGCCTCAATAACTACTGCCGACTTATTATGTAGTTTTCGCTTGAATTCCTTATCTTCTAGTTTTTATTTATGGCATTCCCGCCTTGGACTTGTTTCTGCTTCAAGATTAAAATATTTGGCTTCTACTGGAGCCTTAGGAAAGTTGAAAACCTGTGATATCTCAGATTGTTGTGGTTGTAAACTTGCTAAACTTTCAACTTTACCGTTTAGTAAAAGTGTTTCTGTTTCACATGCGCCCTTTGATTTAGTTCACTCTGATGTTTGGGGTCCCTCACCAGTTCTCACCAAAGGTGGATCTAGATATTATGTTTCGTTTGTTGATGATTACACTCGTTATTGTTGGGTTTATCTTATGAAAAATCGGTCTGAATGTTTCGACATTTATCATATGTTTCGTGCAATGGTCAAAACTCAACATAATTATGTTATAAAGTGCTTTCGTTGTGATTTAGGTGGTGAATATACCTCTAATAAATTTTCTGAATTACTTGCTTATGATGGCACCCTCCACCAAACATCTTGTACTGATACTCCTCAACAAAATGGAGTTGCTGAAAGGAAACACCGTCATATTATAGAGACTGCTCGTTCCCTTTTGTTGTCCGCTTCAGTTCCTAATGAGTTTTGGGGAGAAGCAGTTCTTACTGATGTTCATGTTATTAATAGAATTCCATCCTCTATCATATCAGGTTTGTCTCCTTTTGAAAAATTGTATGCTTCTACCCCTGATTACTATTCTTTGAAAGTTTTTGGTTCTACTTGTTTTGTTCTTCGCCCTCAAGTAGAACGCAGTAAGTTATCTTCTCGTTCAGCGATGTGTGTTTTTCTTGGTTATGGGGATGGTCAAAAGGGTTATCATTGTTATGATCTTCATGCAAGAAAACTTTATGTAACTCGTAATGTTGTTTTTCTTGAGCACATCCCTTTTTACTCTATTTCCTCTGATTCTCAAATTACTAAGAGTTCTGAACTAACCCATATTGATCCGTTTGGTCCTAATGATTATGCTTCTAGTGATTGTAATGTTGAGAATTGCAGACAAATACTAATACTCCACATGATGACATTCCTCTTGCCCCCCGACTGTCCAACCACCTCCTGCGATTGTTGATCCTCCTCGTTACCCCTCTCGTCAACGTAAGTCTACCCAGTTACCTGATTTTGTCTATTCCACTTACTCAACTTTGTTTGTTTCTTTCTTAACCTCTATTCACAGTTTGTCTGAGCCCTCTTCCTATAAAGAGGTTGTTCTTGATCCTCTTTGGCAGCAGGCTATGGCAGAAGAACTATCTGCATTGCACAAAACTAATACTTGGAAATTAGTACCTCTTCCTCCTGGAAAACGTGCTATTGGATCTCGTTGGGTATACAAGATCAAAACTAAATCTGATGGGTCAATTGAGCGCTACAAAGCACATCTTGTTGCTAAGGGTTTCTCTCAACAATATGGTATGGATTATGAAGAAACTTTTGCTCATGTAGCCAAGATGACCACTATTCGTACTCTTATTGTAGTTGCATCTATTCGTCAATGGCATATTTCCCAAATGGATGTCAAAAATGCTTTTTTAAATGGTGAGCTTCATGAAGAAGTCTATATGGTCCCCCCACAAGGAGTTTCTCATAATCAAGGGGAAGTATGTAAGTTAAAAAAGGCTCTATATGGTCTTAAACAGGCTCCTCG
Organism: Cicer bijugum; assembly: GCA_037974875.1. Taxonomy (NCBI): domain Eukaryota; kingdom Viridiplantae; phylum Streptophyta; class Magnoliopsida; order Fabales; family Fabaceae; genus Cicer; species Cicer bijugum. Next base: position 975,774 of record JBBPBT010000487.1, read on the forward strand.
AGCTTGGTTTGAGAAATTCTCTACTGTGATCACTTCTCTTGGTTTCCGCTCTAGTGAACATGATTCTGCATTGTTTATAAGGTCCATCACTTATGGTCGCATTATACTTTCTCTATATGTTGATGATATGTTTATTACAGGTGATGATGTTAATGGAATCAATGAGTTGAAATTGCAGTTAGCCAAACAGTTTGAGATGAAGGACTTGGGAACTCTTCACTATTTCTTGGGGATTGAAGTTGCCTACTCTCCTAGAGGCTACCTTCTTTCTCAATCCAAGTACATTGCCAACATTCTTGACCAGGCTCGTCTTTCTGATACTAGAGTAACATATACTCCTCTTGAGTTGAATGTGAAATATGCTCCCTCGGATGGTGTTCCTTTACCAGATCCTACTTTGTATCGTACTTTGGTTGGCAGCTTAGTGTATCTTACGATTACCAGACCTGGCATTGCTTATGCTATTCATGTTGTTAGTCAGTTTGTTGTCTCTCCCACTACAGTACATTGGGCAGCAGTTGTTCGTATTCTTCGTTATCTTCAAGGAACTCAATTTCAAAGCCTTCTCTTTCCATCGTCATCCTCATTAGAGTTACGAGCTATTTCTGATGCTGATAGGGCTGGTGACACCACAGATCATAAATCCACCACAGGATTTTGTATCTTTCTTGGAGACTCTCTTATTTCTTAGAAGAGTAAGAAACAAGACATTGTATCTCGCTCCTCTACAGAAGCTGAGTATCGTGCTATGGCATCCACTACCGCTGAAATAGTTTGGTTGCGTTGGCTTTTGTCTGATATGGGTATCTCTCTTTCTGAGCCAACTCCGATGCACTGCAATAACAAGAGTGCTATTCAAATTGCTCATAACTTGATCTTTCATGAACGCACCAAACACATTGAGGTTGACTGTCATTTTACTCGTCATCATCTTCAGCATAGAACCATTACTCTACTGTTTGTTTCTTCTTCTCTACAGATTGCTAATTTGTTCACAAAGATGTATTCTATTAAACGTTTCCGTTTTTTAGTTGACAAACTCTCGATGCTCAATGTTAATGCATCGTGAGTTTGAGGGGAGATGTTAGATAATATTATTATATATTAGTAATAAGGGTATTTTAGATATTTCTATTTGTTTTATATATATACTTATTGTAACCCTATTAACTTAAGTTTTGGTTCATTCTATGTTATGAAACCCTAGAGTGGTTGTCTCTTGGTTGTCTCTCTTGTTCCTCTTTTCATTGTTAACAATAATCTAAGTGGTGAATTACTTGCAAATCTTCTATGTTGCAGACCTTCATGATTTTAAAACAGGTTATTTAAGCTTAAGACAAATTAAAGCAACCACTAATGACTTTGACTCTGCAAATAAGATTGGTGAAGGGGTTTGGGCCAGTATACAAGGTAACTATGGATAAGATCATAATTATCTGGCTGTTATTTCCAAATTCAAAACATTTTGGCATACCATTTATCCCACAAAACTTCTCTCTATATTCTAAGAAAAGTTATCTCATAATAACACGTGTTAGAACTTAACACCTCTATATCTCCCTTTTACCCCAAGCTTAAATAATAAGACAAACCTTTTTATGTCATCCAACATTCACATATAGAAGTCATGAAGGAAATGTTTTCAGAGTTCTTACTTAATGAAGATGTTACATGTGGAAATAAGGGCATTGCTACAGCCTTGGGTCTGTCTAATGCCATCAAGGCTCTGTCTAATGCCATCACAAACTAGCAGGTATGCTCTTCCCCGTAATTACATGAAACTTTTTTATTTCTTAATACCAGATGTTACTAATTAATTGTTAGTAATGCTTGTTGCAACAAACAAACCTATACCTCTTTTGGGATATTTTTGATGCATAGTCAGTTGTTCACGAAAGGATTGTGAGATGCAATTGAGTAGGTGTCACGAAAGGATTGCGAGATGCAAAACCATTACCAGTATCCTCGATTTCTTCAACAATTTCAATATCCCAATCTATTTTTTAACTTTCCACTGAAATAAACCAGTCAATGTCAGGAGCAGAGACTTCCTCACTACAAGATTTGTCTCCTTGTAGCAAAAACAACGTTATACTAATCCTAGTAAACGTTAGGAGCAACGCCGAATGTAACAACAACATTTAAAGATGGAGGATTTTCACGCATGTTCCTCAAGTTATGTAGTACAAATTCTGAATATCTGATATCTAAACCATTATACTAATCCTAATTAATGTATTCAAAAAACATGTCAACTCCAAGCCCATCATTCAATTGAGATGATTCAAAAAAGTTACGAATCAGCAATTTCGAAGAGTTCCCACGGAGGGATTTTGAAGAAAATGATTTCGCAGAAGATGATTTCGAGAGGATGAGGAAGCAAAAGCGGACCGCGGAGGGACGTTGCCACTTTTTCTAAACTGAGAGGATGATTACGAATCGACAATTTCAAAGAGTTACCATTAAGGGACATTGAAGAAGATGATTTTGTGAGGATGTGGAAATAGAAGCGGACTGTGGAGGTAGCGATTAAAAAAATTAGAATCCAGAAGCAGAAACTATTATAGGAAGCGATTAGAAAAATTAGGGATTAGAGGGGTTGAAAGAAGGAAAAAGTTTTTGAAATGGAGTTGAGAAAAATGAGGTGAAACACAACACACAAAAGATATTTTTGTTGTTATTTCAATTGGTTGTTGTTATTTCAATTGAGTTTATGTTTTCTAAGTTATTATAGTTGTTGTATATCAAGTATTTAATAAAACATTTTTGATTTGTAATGAATTTATAGTAAGATATAATTAGCTTATATTGTTGTTGTACTTTCAATTAGTTTATGTTAGAGATTAATTTTGAAGTTGTTGTTGTTTAAATTGATTTTATATTTTCTAGGTTGTTATAGTTGTCGTATTGCTTATTAATTTATTTATTCAATTTTTTGCAACATAAATATGCTGGATTGGTATATCAATAATGTGAGGGAATGACCAAAAAGCTATTTTTTGTCAATTCATGTTAAATGCCAAATAACAATATTCATATATGTGATGATGACTTGAACACAATGTGTTTATACATTTCTTATACTCATCGTAAATTTATGTTATTAACTTTGTAAGTTTGTCCATGAAATTCTTAATTCTAGGATTATTGTGAAGTTAAACCAAAATTTGTTGACGAATTCTTTGGAGACCTAAGGGAAACTTGGTCGTTGATAATTTCTAACAAAAACAACTATCGAGCTATATTTAACATGTCTAATTTTCAACCACTTATCCCTGATGGATGACACACAATTAGGAAAGGTTATGAACTTCAAGGACATCGCGATGCTTTTTTGTTTGCATATTTTGGCTTATATATATTTTATGTAGTTGTTGAACAAAAATAAACATTACCCATTTCTTTCCATTATGGTGTAGCACGAGTAAAGGTTTAAGAACAAAAATAAACATTTCCCATTTCAACCAAACATTGTGTTGTTGTATTGAAGCAGCCAACCAAAGTTTGTTAAGTTTATAATACTTTAATAATGAATTAAATAATGAAATACATTCATTTATAATATTTCTTAAATCTTGTATTTGATAGTTTATACATGAATATCAATTGCAGACAATTCAAGATGAATTTTCTTAATACTTGAGAAAAATTGGATTTCACAGTATAATGTTGACTGGACTGTCACGTGATACTATAAACTGCTTCTTGGTGCTTCGCAATGACATGATGCAAACAATCATAATTGTATTAGGATGAAGGAGTTTGTCGCCATCAACAAATTCAAACCGAATGGCACATTGAATTTTATATTTATTGATGCAACTTTTTCCAATCATGTTACAATGAAGTTATTTTGAAAAGAAGTGATGATATCTCATTATAAACCAAACATTTGTTTTTAAATATTTATATCCACAATGGTTGAATTTTTTAGGTGGTTGTCATATTTATTAGGATTTGATATCTAAATATAGTAGTTTGATTCACATGTCTATTAATTCTCAAATATAGTATGCATAAATTATTATCATATGCGTGAATTCAGTAGTATTTAGTTGTTTAAAAACTAACTATCGAACGCATGAATATGAGAATTTAGTGACTCAAAACTTGGGATCCGGTAAGGGGTAAGACATTTGAGGGCTTCTAAGCAACAACATGAGCAATTTCCTTTTTTTAATAACTAATTGCAAATTATTTGGTTGTCTTGCCTTTGGATTGGACATGTCCTTTGAATTGGTCATGAACTCCATTCCTTATACTAACACACATGATCTTGTAGCAACGACTTAATATAAAACAAAACCTTTATTGTAGATCTATTGTGCGCAGTTATGTAACAAGTGTTGTTCAATAACTTTTATTCACCCAAATATTCAAACAATTTTCCCAAATTGATGTTTTTTTTAGTTAAAAACTTATTATTTTCATGATTTTGACAACAAATATTATAATGAGATGTCTATATGTACATAAATATTTCAATCATATTAGAGTAAAGTTATTTTGAAAACATGTAATTATATCTCATTGTAAACCAAACATTTGTTTTTAAATATTTATATGCATACATATATCCATAATGGTTGAATTTTTTATATGGTTGTCATATTTAATAGGATTCGATATCTCAATATAGTAGTTTGATTCACATGTCTATTAATTCTCAAATATAGTATGCATAAACTATTATCGGATGCGTGAATTTGGTAGCCTTCAGTTGTTTAATAACTAATTATCGAATGCGTGAATATGAGAATTTAGTGACTCGAAACCTGGGATCCGGTAAGGTGTAAGAAGTTTGAAGGCTTCTAAGTAATAGGGATGAGCAATTTCCTTTTTTAATAACTAATTGCAAATTATTTGGTTGTCTTGCCTTTGGATTGAGCTTTTCTTTTGAATCAGTCATGAACTTCGTTCCTTATACTAACACACATGATCTTGTAGCAACAACTTAATATAACAAAACCTTTGTTGTAGATCTATTGTGTGCAGTTATGTAACAAGTGTTGTTCAATAAATTTTATTCATCCCAAAATTCAAACAATTTTTCCAAATGGAGATTTTTTTAGTTAAAAACCTATTATTTTCATGATTTTGACACCAAATATTATAATGAGATGTCTATATATACATAAATCATTTACATGTCCACTTACCAAGAAGAATGTCAAAAACTACCGCTCACTAAACATTTCTTGTTCACCGAAGATCACTTTCTTCCTACATTAGGCTCAAGTGTCACATGTCCACCAACTTTTATTGGTTCATTCTCAAACTACAATGTATGAAGAAGGAAGTGAACAATCAAATTAGTGATTGGACACATATTTGAGAAGAAGATATATAAATTATGAAAGAAGAAAACAATTAAATTTGATTGAACACGCGTTTAAGAAAAAGAGATACATACTGGAAATAAGTAAAACAATTAAATTTGATTGGACACACGTTTGGGAAAATGAGATATAGACTGGAAATAAGTAAAACAATTTAAAGAGATACATGCAATTTCAAGAGAATATCATTCGCATGAAAATTTCAACAACTTGGTGCTTGAACATCAAAATGAGATAAGGGAATTTGTTTAAACTAAAATAATCTCGTTCTTTGGATCATTTGTTCTTTAAGCTCATTTAATGTTTTTACAATTAAGATAGGTGATGGTTTAAGTTTAGTTTCAACTTTATTTTGAATTAAATATGTTAAAGTCTGATCAATGTATTTGGGCACATCTTTCTAGATTTTTACTTTGACATTTTAAAAGCTTTTTGAGCCTAATATTAATTTTTTAGCATATTTCTAAACTTTGGATCATAATTCAGTTTTAATATAATTATTTAATTTATTTTTGGAGTTATTTGAATATTAACGCTTTCTCGCTTTGCATATCATAACTTGTATGTGACCTGAAGCCTTAATTAATAATAATTAGTACTGGGAAAAAAATTTGTTTATCAACATAAAGCTTATAGAGCCCAAAATCAATACTATATGTGTTTTTTTTTCTTTTAGAGTAAGTCATACTTTTTTGGCAAGAGATGCTCAGTTTAGATTTTTCGTCAATAGAACATGAACCTTCTTTTTCCGGATTTTTCATGGAAGGATAAATTCTATGATTAATCCACTATTTCGAAATTTCATCAAGACCTTGAGATTTATCTTATATTGTTAATTTTATTTTGATGATTATGTTACTTTTTATTCGATTATATTTTTATTCTAATTACATATTTGAATCTCAATAGAATTGATAAATTTTGTTTGACAAAAATCGGTTATTAAATCAATTGTAGTTTTTGGGACGCTTGATCCTTAACTATAATCTATCATTCAATGTGATGCTTAAGCAGTCAAAGAAATATAATTCATATATGGTTGATTTATGCTTGTTTGATCAATTTTATAATTAAATAGGAATATAATCTCAATCAAAAATTGAACTTTTAAAAGTTTGTGATATATCGAAATTCTTGAACTAGTGGATTACTCGTTTTAATATACGTGATTTTAATTTCGTTATCTCAATTTGTATGAACCTAAATTCGAAAAACCTTTTTTTATTGAGTCTAAATTTGGTTAATTGAGTCAAAAGTCTTTGAGAGATAACTTGAGTTGTTGTCCTACGCTATGTTTTTATTAATCCATATTTGACATGTGTGTGACAACGTATCAAGACCTTTTTTTTGGAGTATCACATTATATGGTATTTTTTAAGCATCACACTATACTGGACTTTTTGAGTATTAATGTGATTGTATTGTTTTGAACCTTACTAAATTTGTTCTTGGCAATTAATAGACCTTATTTCATATATTATTTTTCAATATTCTATATATGTAGCCATGGGTGGTGTTTAAAAGACAATGTATCAGAAAATATGAGTTAATTAGTCTTAGCAACAAATATTTTGATGAAAAGAAATACACATAGGACTACAAAAACATGCAAGACACCACTCCACGTATGGTGCATCTTAATACCACATATGGACATTTTAGTTGCACAAACAGACATCAACAATGCCAAGTATATCATCACACACTTCAATCATGACAAAAATAAACAACACTTATAGCTTCTACTACATAACATAAATGTTAACAAATGTTCTACTACCAAGTATTACTAAATCTTTATACATAATAACATAAAATATAACTAACATCTCAGTCATTAAATAACAAAGGTAAAATAGCCAAGATCAAAAGGATTAACATCTCATTCCACTTCTCAATCATAAAATAGGATTACACATCTTGCAAAATAAAGAAACAACTTCTCAAATACAACAAAACAACAAAATATTTTATCAATATACATAACTATATAAAAAATATTTATAAAATTATTGTATTGATATTGAAGTAGTCCTCATCTAAATTCATATCTTCAAATACTAAATTATCTCTTTTTAGTTTAGTTGGAATATTACAAGACTTACGGTTATGCATTTTTTTCCACATGCACAATATTATGGTGTTTTTCTTGGTGTTTTATTGTGTTGTGACGACAATAATGCAAGCATCATTTGCTACTTTCTCTAATTGAATTTTTCAATGTCTCATTAATGTAAGTATTTGTAAATGTGTGTTCAATCTCCTCACCATTGCATATTGCTTCCAATTAAGTGTTGTGTCTTTATACGATGTCCATAGTTGTTCTAATATGTTCAAGTTTACCACATTTAACCGTTGCATTAGTTGTCCTCTTACAAGATTCAACAATCCAACAAATATGCATTAACAACATTTAGATCACTTGAATTAACATCTTTTTCATTAGAGCAAAAAATAGAATCTTTGGAAGACTTCTTCCATCTTTGTATAATAATACAATCAAACAAATTGATAATTTCTAACCATACAAAAACAAATATCAAGTGTTCGCAAATAATTCCTAAAGACTCTAATATTTATTATGAACACGTAAATTTAACATTCATTGCACAATATGACACACACCATTCTACATATTTCCTACCATACCGAACTACTATATACATAAAAGAAGTACCACATTATTTTAGTTCAATCACCCTACATGCGCATTCTCTATTAAACATAGTGACAAGAAGAATAAAAATCCATCTAGTATAAATGTTTGCAGATGACTTTTCAAATGAGTGGAGTTGTGATTGCAAAACAGACACACAAAAAGATGGTGTATAATTAGTTGATACTACTATATACCTCATATAGTTAATCCAACGAAAAAATGATGCATAAATTCCTATAAATTGTCCTTAAGGTTGACTTACGTACCAAATTCGGAATGAAGTCCCTCACATTGGGATGTTGTTCTAAAGCCAACAAAAAAAATTACCCCAGATGTGTGTTGTTGCCCATATTTTACGCTTCTTGTACAAATCAGATACCTTATTGTTTTCTTCAAGTCTTAACTCAACAACAAGTTTGTCCCATATTTGCTTGAACTCACCAACATCAAAGTCACCTAACATACATTGTTTGAACTTTGACACAAATTGAATATTCTTGATATTATATGGTGCATTTCTAATCAAATGGCAAATCCATAAATGATTATGAGTGTTTGGAAATATTATTTGTATGATATTTTTCATGGCCAAATCACCATTCGTAATAACTGACTTGAGAGTCTTGTCCTTCATTCACGAAATTGTTGGAACAACTAAATATATGTCTCATTTCCAATTATAGAAGCCACACAAATAATTACTTGTTACGGTGATTGACCCCAAATAAAACAACAATAGACACACTTTTTTTTTATATATGTTGCATCAAAAGCCAATACATATCCAAATACAAACTTGTCCTTATGACCAACACCATCACACCAAAATAAATATTCTAGACTTCCATCATTGTCTACTTTATATCTCCAAAAAAACTGACCAAATGGACAACTCAACTAAGAAATCAAGGGTGCTTTTTGCAACTGAGAAATTGGTCAATTGTTGCCTATGTTGCTCATTATACATGTCTCGTCTAGAATAATCAATATTCTCATATCATTTTGACTAATGTGCTAACAAAGCATAATTGTGTCTTATCTTCATGCCAATGTTCCTCATGATACTCATTTGACACGCATTTGGGAAGAAGGAAGTGAAGGGTCAAATTAGTGATTAGACATGCATTAGGGAAAAAGAGATACAAATTGTGAAAAAAGAAAATCAATTAAATGTAATTGGATACACGTTTGGAAAGAACATATAGAGACTCAGAATAAGTAAAACAATAAAATGTGTTTTTACTAGATTTGAATTGGCAAATGTACAATTTCATAAAATTGAATAACTATAGGAGAAAGAGAATACATAATTATAATTGATACATAATAAAAGACGCGACCAATATATGTGAGTGGTAAAAAATATAAAAAATCATGAGATAAATATTTGCTATTTGCCACTTGTATCTAAAAATATAAGAAATAAATATTTATCATTCATTAATAAATATTTATCATTGATCAACAGAAAAATGTGGGATACATATTTACAATTTATGCATAAAAAAACACACCATCCTCAATAAATATTAAAAAATCATAAAACAAATATTTATTATTAATACATAAAAAACACGTAATAAATAATTGTCACAGATAATTAAAAAAATATAGAATAAATCTTTATCACTAAAACATAAAAGTATTGTAAAAATATGGGTCAAATATTTCTCAATAGCACGTATCAAAACTAAAAAAAAAATATAATGTAAATATTTATAAATAATATATACAATTAAAATTTTTGTTTGAAGACTAAATGTGACATGTATAAAATAACCACATGCATCATCCATGCGTAATTTCTTGCTAGTTAGGAGAAAAAGAACTAACATGGCGAAAACAAATATTTGGTAACAATTATATTTAAGTCAAAATTGAATTAATTGATTTTGAAAATAATGTTTCTATTTGGGTTCGTCTACCTTGTATGTTGCCTGAGTAGAGAGCGGAGAGGCCGCTCCAAAATCCGGAAGCTTCAAACAGCTGCGGTGGCTGGCTATTCTCCCCTCACTCTAAACAATGACCAAACCGCTATCAACTTTCACGGCGGCGACAAACAACACGCCTTCTACTCCGGCCACCGCTCCCACCTACCAAACAAACAAACGCCGCCAAACTCCAACCACAATACTCTCCCTTGACGCCGATATCCTCTGCACCATCTTCGCTTTCCTCGACATGTTCGACCTCGTTCGCTGCTCTCTCGTTTGCAAATTCTGGTAATCCGTTATCCTCCTTTCACTTTCATTTCAATTTTCTTTTTGATTTTTTTCCTGCAATTTGAACAAAACAATCCCTAATTTCTGAAACGCATGCGTTTTATGGTGAAGGAATGCAATCCTTGAGTCTCGGTCGCTGCGAGAGTTTTATGAAAAGAAGCTGCTGAAGAATTCTCCGACGTCGAATTCATTTGAATTTACTAAAAAGTCCTTGAGGGTGATTTTAGGGGAAGTGGCTATGAATCAGAATAGATTGGCGCTTCAATGTGGTAGGTTTCATGTTGATCAGTGGAGAGGTCATTCAACCGCGTAATTTACTCTCTCTCTCTCTCTCTCTTTTAACTATCACCTTTTTAGTAGCATATTATTCCTATTTATTAGTTGTTTTCAAACATACCCTTAACTATGAGATAGATAGGTGCAATAAGATAATACTCCATCTGTTTTCACAACTAATGTCATTTTTTCGCAGTTTAGTCTTGTTAAGAAATGAATATAAATAAAAGAAAGACAATAATGGATTTAACAAATTATGCTTGTTCTTGCTAATTATTCTTGCTGACTATTGATGTGTTTCCGACTATCATAAATATAAAGTGGAATATAGTGCTTTGGAATAATGCATATAGTACTAATTAGAGGCTTCAATTGGAAAAAAATATAATAAATTGAAAATGACATTCATTTTGAAACATTTTTTTCTTGCTAAAGTGACACTCATTGTGAGATGTAGAGAGTATATAGTCAAGAATATCATAGGAAAAGGACAATAACTTCTATTAAAACTAACAAAATCTATTAATTTCCTTGGTTTTGTGTAAAACAACCTTAAAAGACACTTAAGAAGGAATAGAAGTAGTACTGTTGTTTTTCAACCATAACAAGCTTTACTTTACAATTTGTGTATATGTATGTATATGTATGTATATGTGGTGTGTCTATATATATATACTTATGTGTGAGTAGGTAAATAGATAGATACATAGATAGATTATAGATACACACAGTTACACACACCTATATTTAGGAAATTACTGGATTAATAGTATGGGTATGTACATTTTGAATTTTAAAGCTATGATGACTGTTGTCTCATGTTTGTTAAAATTTCAAGCTCAGATGCCTTTTGAAGTTTTAATGAAATGACTGTTAAGGCTGGGGATATTTTACTTAGTTTTTATATTTTTCGATAAGTATATGGACATACGCTTTGAATTCAAGTTAAAACTGCTGTAGTTATTGGTTTCATTTGCATATTTATTTTGTAACTGTTAGCATTAGTCTCATAATCCCATGGCATCTGTGCAACTATCTCTGTCTATTATAAATCCGACTTAATGGTTTATATATGCAAAAACTGTTAATTGTTGGCACTCTGATGTAAATAACAACGATGAACCAATACTCCCATTGCTAACTTATTTGCCAATTTTGTGTACATATTTCTGAAAAGTACAGACAGACCATACAAATATTTAGGTTGTATATTGATGTTACACATCTTTTCCTTTCAATTCAGGGTTTCTCAGTGCCGGATGAAAATGGGTACGGTTGTTACTGGTGTGGGAGATAAGGTGTGGACAGTATTCTCATATATCCTGTATTTCTAATTTCCTGTTCTTAAGTTAAAAACGTCCTTCCCTGAGCAGCTGGCTAAACAAGCTGTTGGTTTGGTGGGTAACAAGAATTTATAGTTTTGTCTTGTCCCTCATCCTCTCTTTTTTTCCGTTCCTTCAACCACTTTGTAAATCAAACGCAGACCAAATATTATTTTTAGTGCTGTCTAGTCCCTTACTTTTCCAAATCAAACAGTCCCTTAGTGTTTTATGTGGACCTCAAGCAGGACAATGTTTCTTGACTGTTATTTGTATTTACTCAAAAAAAATCAGGAAAGATTTCTAATTAGGATGTGTCTTGGTACTTTTTATGGTTTGTAGGTTGAATTTATTTAGGCTATTGTAGCTTTGTTTATGGTTATCAAGGTTAGTGGGATTTTAATTTGACACTAGTTTGAGAACTGTAAATGATAGCTGTTTCAGAAGGTAGAGATTTATCATTTGGCTTTTGGCATTCATATAGTTTTACCGTCAAATATTATTTTGCATACCCTTCTCGATCTGTAGTCTAGGTTCTGCTCATGGAGGCCAGATGATGAAACTGTCTACCTCTCTCTCTCTCCATGTATGTGTGGGAGGAGAATTTAAAGGCTAAAATTTAAGAGATTCTGTAAGGATCTTGCAGCTATTTGTTTTGGTTGAACATAGAAAAGACGAATGATTCAAAGGGTCAAAATCTCATTGCTAAGGATTTATAGCACTTACCTGAAGTTCTTTTTTTCTTGTCTATTATTTCTTTGGTAGCTGGAGAAAACTTCATCAATGATTCTTTAAATATGTAATATGAATTTTTATTCTGCCTCTAGAAGTGAACACATTTTCTGTATTTGACTATATTAATGTTTCTAAACAGAATTGTTGTTAAAAACGGTATAAATTCATGTTAGACTGTTTATCTTATTTACCTTTTATTGATCTTCTATTTTTATTGCCTTTCATCATGTCATGTGGTATAGTTTATAACTTGATTAGCCGTGTTGTACACTAGTACTAACTATTTCCTTGGCATTATGGTAGGTTATTCGTCTCTGGTCATTAGACAGCTACAAATGTGTAGAAGAATACTTGATACCTGATGTGTTACCTCTAGTAGACTTTGATTTTGATGAGAGCAAGGTGAGGTGATTAAATTAATGTTTTATGGATTTAATTTTCCCCAGTCAAAGTATAAGAGTACCTCATATTTAAAATATAGTTAAAGGCTTTTATTAGAAATGAGAAACCTTAAATACCATCATCACATTTGAACTCATGTTATATTAGTTCTTTGACTTATTTCTCATATTCTACTATCTTATCTTTATAGTCCTGCATTCAACAAGTAAATTACATAATCATGGTCCAAGGTCACTATGTCATTGATTCAATATCATGGTTATAAATAAATAGAAGTTATATATGATGTAAAAGATACATGTACAAATAGAATATAATTAACAATATTAAATTATTCATTTATCTATCAACTTTTTTTAATAAGCAATATGAAGAGTTAATGACTTGGAGGTTTCCATTGTAATTGAATATTAAAGAAATAAGAAATTGTTGAAAATGTATAATACAATTCAACCCACATTAACTTATGGTAAGAGTCATCAAAATTTTCATGTAACTTCTTTTAGTGTGTTCATATGTGGGTGAGAAATAGGATCATTTACACCAAGTGTCAAATTTATACACTCACACCCCTTAATAACTTTCTATGAATACAAAAATAAGTAAATAACCATCTGACTGTTGAATCATTTGATATTGTCTTCATAATTATATATATCAAATATTAGATAATTTGGACATTTCATAGGTTAGTTATATAATTATGGATAGTTATTTATATTTTAAATAATATATTATCTTTAAAATAAAATTGTGCGATGCGATAAAGTATCAATTAGTTTTTTATTTTTACGAAATTTTGTAAACTATTATCTACTCCCTAAGAACTTTTTATAAACAATTTGATTAGTTAATTCAGTCTACTTACATTTTCACCTTCTTGTTGTAAAATGAAACATTATTTTTGTTTAAATTCCTTTATGGAATTTAATTGTGCTGCGAATCAGCTCTAGGCTGATTTTAATCTGTTATATCTTTTCATCTGTGCTTTTAGTTCACTGAAAATTGCTGTCAATTCAAGTTTTTTATAGTTGCTAACTTGCTAAATTTTTGCATGCTTTATGGTTTAAATGATTAAATCTCTTTAATTATTCATTTGTAGATAGTTGGTCTCATTGGCAGTCGTTTGTGCATATGGAGGCGGAATGGGAAAAGAAGTGTATTTCCTTCTCTTGACGGCAAATTCATAAAAGGTTCATGCATGCGGTAAACAAAGACAGTTTTCTTTTTCTGGTTTATTTCAAATTCTGTTTCATAAGGCAGTCAGTATTTTGTATGCTTAGCTGATTTGAAGTTGAAAGTTTATTTAAATTGAGCTTCTTTTGATCCAATAAGCCAATCCCACCTAGTGGAGCTGTTTCAAGGAGCTAAGATGTAAATGGCCAATCATTAGACATGATTCGCCAGAGGACACTACCGCATTTGATTCATGTAGTCGGCTCCACATAGTGAAAAAAGGATTTTGTTGCATGCAGCTTGAACCATTTAAGGACATGTCTAGAATTCTGATACTGTGTGCAAATGTTCTTTGTGTATAGTGTACAAAATTGCACACATCTGAAAATTTGGGATTTATACCTAACTCCGTCCCAAATGCTAGCTCAAGAGGGGAGGATGGCCAAAGCATTATAAGGACTACTTTGTTCATATATCTAATCGATATGGAACCTCAACACACTTCATCATGCTCAAGACTGGACATCTGGAGTGTAGACAAATGTAGGTGGCCCAGTAACAACATCCCCTATTCTAATGCTGTTGCCCAATAACAATCCCTCAATACCCAGGATTGGACATCTTGAGTGTGGACAAATATGGGTGGCCCAGCACCACATTTAGAATATATTTTGATATCATCTTAGAACTTGAGCTTTAGGCTATTGTAATGTGATATTAGTGATATTATTACATATGTTATTTAATTATACTGTTGTATTTTTTTATATTTTTTGTAAGATCACATGACCTGTGTTGTGTAACGATCATGTATTGTACAATCTTACACCCCTCTCCCAACCCTACACAGGATCTTGATTTTGATGAGCTTGGTTGTACAACACTGCCTGAGTTTTTATTTTTCCCATTGTTATGTGCTTACAGTTACTCTGACCCAGAAGCAATGGTTGGATGTGATGATGGGGCTGTTCGTGTTTTTGACATGTACAGTAGGAGATGCACTCAAATAATTAGGTATCTTGCAGTTTTTTCTATTTTATTTCTGTCCAAAATTGATCAGCTTTTACACCGCTATTACATATTGGTCAAACAGGGGGGTGGGGTAAGGTGGGGGGTCTAACTTCTGTGATGGCGCCAATCATTAGTCTCATTGTTAGTTGATTCATTTGTATTGCTTAAGGAATAATTTAAATATGTCGTCTACATTTATAATGTGTAAAGCTTGTTATCTGCAGAATGCATGATGCACCTATAACTTGTTTATGTTTAAGTGAAGATCAACTGATACTAAGTGGCTCCACTTCAGGGAGTGTAACAATATCAGATCCTTCCTCTGCTCAGAAAGTAGCAACATTAAGATCAAGTGATGTTAGAGGTAATTATTTATCTCTTGTTCCCTTTTAATTGATATTGTGGATTTGTGGTTAGCATGATTGCATTCAGGATATCCAACACACGAGAATCAAATTGTGTATCCTTTCTAAACGAGAAATCACTCCTCCAAGAGCGAATATGCTCCCCACAACCGAAATACCAGTTATTTGTAAGTTTTGCAAAAGATCCTTTAAATGGAAGAGGAATTACTTATTTATAGACTTCCCATACAAGAGATAAGGGGGAAAGGACTCACAAGCAACTACCTAACAAACTAACTTCCAAATCTTAAACATAACTAACCTAACTACTCTTACAACTCACAAGAGTCATAACTACTTTAACCACTCTAATTTCCCGTTATTCTATATCCTAACAGTGGCTTTTTAAATGTCTTGTTTTCCATTCGGTCCTTAGTGTTTTTAACATATAAGTTTGCCATTTCTGAAACAAAATTCCCTCTGCTCTATGTTCCCAAACTATTTTTGTCTTTTTGAACATATGTGCTTACAAGAAATAGATATTTGGCAGCTATTTTCAATGCAGAACTTTTTTCTGTAAAAATTTGTAGTGACTAGATAGAAATGAGACAAATAGATAATCAACACAAGGGGTGCGCCTCACTACTAGAGTGTAAATTATTGAAATTCAACACTCACCTAACCCCCAGTATTTATACTGATACTTGGGTTCTACTATAACTACTACTTAACTATGAAGATAATAGAAACTGGATCAGAAGTTACCAATTGGAAGAAAAACAGAATTCTTATTAATAGTGCTTGTGTCTTTTGACTCCAAATTGGTGATTATCGCTGTAGCACCAAAAATTATGATCGAATGTGTGCCCTGTTGTCCATCATACGTTGGTATCTGACACGACATGACACCGATAAATTGATTATATTTAGTTAATTTATTTTCTCAAATTATTACTGATGTCGATGTGTCAATTGTGTCTGTGTCGTGTCCGATTGCCTGTGTCAGTATCCGTGCTTCATAGGTGATTAGAGTCGTGGCTCTCCCTCAAAATCTCAACTACCAAAAATTGAATCTCTCCATTATTCTCTGCTTAACCTTTATTTTCGATTTCTGTTAAATATCTGATGATCCTGCTACCAACTACTAACTGCTAGTTTTGCATGATATGTATGTAGTACCATAATCAGTTTTAACCAATATAGGAAATTAAGCCCTACAGATTTTGATGCAGCTAATGAATCTTATTCAAAGTTTTGCCCTCCTTGCAGGCATAAGGACCTTGTGTTTAGGCTCTCAACTACTGTTTGCCGGATCAGCTATTGGGTATACATATTGTTGGGACATGAGGTATGCTTAAAGGTTATTGTTAGGGTGTATCAATGTTAGGAATTTCGAAACAAATTAAGACTAATGCAATAAAGCATGTTATATCATTTTGAAGGTTTTCAATCGCAGTCAAACCACAATCCTTGATATTGCGGCAGTGACGGATCAAGAAATCTTGTTTAGTGGGAGCAAGAAAATAGTTTAATATTTTACACAAAAGTATTATAAACTTTTACAAAAAATAAAATCTTACGGAAAAGGAATCTTGTGATTGGTTGACATAAATTTTTTACACTACAAGTTTAACATTGTGCATTATTAGGGTTTGAACGCAAGGCCTCTCATTAAGTTGAAAGAGACCCGTGTCATTTCATGCAATGCTATTTTGATCCCACTAATTTCTGCACAATTCTATAATGTTTAAGATAATATTAATTCACTCACAATTTGATAAAAAAAGAATACCGATCATGACTACAATTTGATTCTAAAGCTACACAATACATCCTTAAGCACTTGATTTTAACCTATTTATCTTAATCACCTGTCCAAAAGAGGCAGGCTGTATAATTAGAGCAAGATTTATTTTTAATGGGTGCTATAGAGAAATTATTAACAAGTAGGTAGAGGAAAATTTGCACTGTGGGGGCAACAGCCCCATCCTCATACACATGCACTTGCCATTGAAATGCAGTTAAATGCGATTGATGTGCTACAATAATAGTCACAAAGATATTAAAAAGCTTCATGTCGTGGCCCAGATCGCAATCATGGATCTATTTTAAGACTCTGATCATTCGCAGAAATTTATGACTTTGCCATATGAGTATCTCCATCACGTCTGTATTACACGTCGGCTTTGTGAACTGCTTGTTTTTGTTAGGTAGTCTCCCTAGTTCTTTTCCTTTTCTGAAGTCAAATAATGATTTCATTGATTTGGAATTGAAATGTACTACAAGAATAAACCACTAGCGATCCATTTTTACTTAATCACAACATATTTTTACCTATTTCATTGCTCATATATGCCATCTTGTTTGTAATGTCATGCAGGACAAGGAGACTATTGTGGAAGACACGAGTGAGTCCTAATGTCGTGTACTCTTTACAGCACATGCAGACTGACAAATCAACTTTGGCTGTTGGAGGAATAGATGGTATCTTAAGATTTCTAAATCAAAATGATGGCAATATTGTTTCAAGTTGTATTATAGACAATAAATTGTTGTCAACACATCAAAGCAATTCAGGCTCCATGCAAAGGAGGAAGGGAAAGAGATTGCCTGAGGATACATACACAAATATTGATGTCATTCCTATGACTTCTCGACCTTCTATTACATGCCTCGCTGTTGGAATGAAGAAGGTTGTTACCACACACAATACCAGGGACATCAGATTGTGGAAATTCAAAGACAATAATACTTTTATGATGTAAAATTACGAATTTAAATCTATTTGTTTTATATTTGTTTCTGAGAATCTGTGGTGTAAAAAAAACAAAGTCACTCTTACATAGTCCATTTATTGTGTAGTTATAACAGTTGTCTAGTTTGAGTCTAGTTCATTGCAAGCAATGCTGGTCTATAAACTTGATTGATAGATCTTTGGTATTTCAGTAGTAATAGACAAAACTATGAGAATAATATTTGGTAGGGGTGTTCAAATAATTAATATAACTGACTCGAAGATAGACTATAAAATTGAAATTAGACAAATTAGGGCTTTATCTTGTTTCATTCATCCCTATTAAATAGGATTTAGTTACTCATGAGAGAGATACAAAAGATAAATATTAAACAATAATTACAAGAAGAATTCATGATTTTTGATAAAACTCTTCCAATAGTGTTAGAAACGATTGTCTCTGAGTTTCTTTGTTAGGGCACAAGTCTCTAAACTTCTCAATAGCCAAAAAGATGTCTAGAAAGTGAAAAAAAAAATACGTTTTAATGTTTTCTGCCGCGTGCCGCACACCTCACGTGCGGGATTTGCACTTTAAGTGCAAATTGATAGATTTACTAGTGTAGAAATGCACCCTAGGTGGGTGTAGTTGTTGCGTTTCAGGCGCACATCTTCTGTTTGACGTTTTATGCATTTTCTCCTCTTTTGAGGTTGAATTAGGTTCTGGTGTTTTTATGAAAGTTGTAGCTATGAATCTTAGCTTTCATTTGTACTTAGTTTGACTCCAATTGGACATCTACAACTCCATATATGGCTGACATACTCCACATATGTCATGTTGATTTCTCATCAAAATTCAGCACTACACTAAAACAAAGAAACGGCACAAAACTACAAAAAATATATACTTAATCAAAAAAATAAGAACATAATCATTTTATTAACTCAAAGAACTAGAATCAACAAGATATATCAATTAACTCCTCAAATTAACTAATAATCACATATAAATAAAGCTATAAATAATGAAAAATATGTATATGATGAAGAGTCATCAAACATAGAGTATAGAAACTCATGTATGTATAGAAAATAAAATAAATAAACTCAAAATACACCCCTTAAAAAATAGGTATCTGTTAAATTTGACAATAAAACATAATAATATGGGTCTCATCTATTCCTTAATGGTAATAAGAACATTAGCAAAAATTAGCATACATTACCTTTCAAGAAACCTCTTGCGTGAAGTGCTTTATAACTTCTCATCTCTTATCTTTTTATCATCATACATATGTAACACGTTTGAAAATCACATAACCAAACAAACACACTTAAAGGCATTAGGACATGACCAACTCCATAGTCTAAAAATGTCAATATATAGAACTAGACTAAAATATAGGAGAATGTCGTTATTTTAGGCCAGCTAAGTTATTAAATTAACATGGCAATGTCGTATATTCTATAGTATCAAGTATAAATCCAGAAAATTTATTTTGTAATTTCAATACATTTTAACACTATATTGACGACACATTTATCCATTAAATTAAAATAGTTTATAGAGATATGTTAAACTATATTGAGAATGTTATGAAGATAGAGTTTTTAATGATGTATTATTTTTTAAAGACAAAAAGGGGTGTATCAACCGGAATAATCAGAAAATAAAACATGATTTAGAAATATACATTTTAATTATGGTTGCAATTGTGCTCTTCTAACAGATAAGATAACAAAAAAATAGATTTAAGAGCTTGTTTTATGTACACAATTTGATAATAATCTAGGTAAGATTTCACGATTTTGTCTTTAGAAGAGATGTATCGGTGGATTGAAGCGGCATATGTTGTTTATAAATTAGAATTTTTGTGTATTGAAACAGCTACCATATAATGCAAACAATGCTTAAAAAATATTTGTTTGAGATAATTTTTTTCTTTCTAGTAATGAAACAATTTACTATTTTGTACCAAAATATTTTTTACTATTTTAAAAAAGTTAAAAATATATTTTAGTATATAACCATATATAACAATATTAATATTTTAGAGAACATACAAATTTTTCTTTAAGTCTATATCAACAATGGTATAATAAGACGGAATAGAAAAAGGTACGTTAAAACAATATAAATGTCACCACCCGAAATTTAAATGTCGTGACCGGCACAAGCTATACTCCTAGCCTGACAAGCCTATCAATTAACTATCATTTCAAAAAATATATATATACTTTTTACTCGAAATTTCGACAGAGTATTCTCTATAAATTCAACATTTCCAAATTTATGAAATCCCTGTCAAATTCTCAATTCAGTCACAATTCAAATATCATAATCAAATTTCTTAATACACTTCCCAAAAACTAAACAGACTTTTTAAACTCAAAAATAGCTGCAATTTACATCAGACTCAATAGACATTACAAAAATGGTCCTCGATCAAAGAGGCCTACAAAAAAAAAGTATGTTGAGACTTGAATCAAATAAAAGATTCCTACTCCGCTGCTTGCGAATCTGAAAAAAAATAAGCAACATAAAGGGTAAGTCACAAAGACTTAGTGAGGAGACAACAATCACCATCAATTAGAAGGGAAACACAAAAGGCATGAATAACTGTTTAATCGCTTGATAGTAATATTAAAAATTCAGTGAATAACGAAACGAAATCAAAATGAATAATCTTAAAATCATCATAAAAATCAAACAAGTAACAATACAAATTTTTAGAACCAAGAGGCGGCTTTATCTCATTGATAACCCTTTCCTCCTAAGGGTGGCCTTTCTCTTAGGGGCGGCTCCATCTAACGGATGGCCCTCTCCTCTCAATCCCGCAACGCATCATCATGTATCAATTAAGAAGCTTACAACTCGTTGATAGCTCTATCCTCCTACGGATGACCTCTCTCGTAGGGGCGGCTCCATCTAACGGTTAACTTTCCCTAATCAACACGTGATAACTAGGTGCACCTAACGCAATTAACGATTTAATAATTATAACAACGATTTTCCAAAACACGCGTTTAAAATTAATTCATCGAAATTCATGAAAAATATATCCAATCGCATAACAAACTAATATTTAAATACTTTAACTTATACGTAAATCCAACAAATAACATATTATATAACAAAGACCATTAAATTAAATAATTGACGAAATTGAGATAAAATTCAAAGGTTGTGTTTCCCAAAATTTTCAATAAATACTTTAATATAGAAAACAAGTAAAATAATAATAATAGCAGGATAAAAATATATGACGATGATTGTCGTCAACTCACAGCTATGGAGTATCGTCTAACTTTGCTCCCCAACAACTCTCAAAGTAGCCGGCATGATCTCAGCGGACAAATCTAAGCATCAAGAATATTTCCAAGATTTTAGAAAAATTATTTTAAAGTTTAACTAGCTCTAGGAAAGCCTAAAAATCATTTAAATATACCCTAAGCACAAAAATAAGATTTTTACTCAAATCTACATTTTTTATGAATTCATACTAGGATTAGAGTTGTGCATTTACCTCAATGAGTCTCAATCCACAACTCTCAAGAGATGGGTACCCTTTTCTCTATAGCACAAACCCTAACTCAAAATCCTAACCAAGAGCATTTTTCTATGGTTGTGAAGGTGTTAAATTCATTTGTTAATGGTTGATGGTTTGGGTAGTAAAGAGAGAAAAGAATCAAGGAGAAGGAAGGAAAGAAAGAAAAAAAAGAAACAAAAATGGGGGGAGGGAGAAATGGTTTGCCGAGAAAGAGGGAGAGAGAAAAGGAAGGGAAAAATGAATTAGAAATAAGGTGGAAATAGGAAGTTTGGTTTTATTATTATTATTATTATTATTAATATTATTATTTATTTTATTTTGAAAGGACACGGGATGTGTCAATCTCCTCCCCTAACAAAAATTCGTCCTCGAATTTAGTTATCTTTTTATTTATTTAAAAAAAATACCACTAACCTTAAGTTTCAACTAAGTGTGGGTACTTTGCACGGATGACTTCTTCGGTTTCCCAAGTAGTTTCTTCGCCGGATGGACCATACCAAAGGACTTTTACTTAAACAATATCTTTTGAGTATAAACGTCTCACTTGGCGATATAATATAGTTACTGAATGTTCAACGTACGATAGACTTTCATCTAACTGTACGTCTTCATGATTAATCACATGAGAAGGGTCATGAAGATACTTCCGAAGCATCGAAATATGAAAAACTGGATGAACTCCCGAGAGATCCGGTGGAAGTGCCAAGCGATACGCTACTGGTCCGACCCTTTCTAAAATTTCAAATGGTCCAATGAATCTTGGACTTAGCTTCCCCTTCTTACCAAATCGTAAGACTCCTTTCATTGGTGAGACTCGTAGGAATACATGTTCTCCCACTGAAAACTCTAAGGGACGACGCCTCTTATAAGAATAAGATTTTTGTCTACTTTGAGCTGTCACTAAGCGATCTCGAATCAATTTAACTTTTTCAATGGCATCTTGAACTAATTCTGGACCGACTAATTTAGCTTCACCAACTTCAAACCACCCTATTGGAGACCTACACCGTCTTCCGTACAAAGCCTCGAACGGAGCCATATGAATACTAGATTGATAACTATTATTGTATGCAAATTCCATCAAGGGCAAATGTTGATCCCAACTACTCCTAAGATCCATAACACAAGCACGAAGCATATCTTCCAATATTTGTACCGTCCTTTCAGATTGACCATCTGTCTGGGGATGAAAAGTTGTGCTAAGCTTCAAACGAGTTCCTAATGAAGTTTGGAACGACTTCCAAAATTGAGCAGTAAATTGAGCCCCACAATCAGAAATAATAGACACCGGTACACCATGTAAAGAGACAATTTTATCTAAATAAAGTCTAGCATATTGAGATGTAGTATAAGTAGTCTTCACAGGCAAAAAGTGTGCACATTTGGTCAACCAATCTATAATCACCCACACTAAGTCATAACCCTTTTGGGTTCGTGGTAATCCTGTGACAAAATCCATAGTGATGCCTTCCCACTTCCACTCAGGTATTTCAACAGGTTGAAGTAATCCCGCAGGCTTTTGGTGCTCAGCTTTTACTTGTTGACACACTAAGCACCTAGAGACAACATCTATTACGTATCTCTTCATCCCTTCCCACCAATACAATTCTCTCAAGTCTTGATACATCTTATTAGAACCTGGGTAAATAGTGTAAGAAGAATGATGAGCCTCATCTGAAATTTTCCTCCTAAAGTCGCCTACATTTGGAACACACAACCGAGACTACAACCTTAGCACACCATCAGAATCAACTGAAAAGTCTGAAATTTTACCATTATATACATTATTTACCATATTCACCAAGTATGGGTCTTGACTTTGAGCTTCTTCGATATCATCAACTATGGTTGGACGAATTTGTATGTGGGCTAAAAATAACCTCGAATGACCAAGATCAAATTGAATTCCACTTTCAACAACTTCTTGAAATTCTTTAACTATTGGCCTCTTTACTTCTGCTATATGAGCAAGACTGCCCATGGATTTTCTACTCAAAGCATTTGCAGCAACATTTGCTTTCCCTGGGTGGTATAAGATTGTGTAATCATAATCCTTCAAGAGTTCCATCCACCTTCTTTGTCTTAAATTTAAGTCTCGCTGCTGAAAAATATACTTAAGACTTTTATGATCGGTATAAATTTCACAAGTCTCACCATATAAATAGTGTCTCCAAATCTTAAGAGCAAAAATAACAGCAGCCATTTCCAAATCATGTGTGGGATAGTTCACTTCATGCCTCTTGAGTTGCCTAGATGCATAGGCGATAACATTTCCTTGTTGCATAAGTACACTACCGAGGCCAACACTAGAAGCATCACAATAAACTGCATAACTTTCCCCACCTATAGGTAATGCCAAAATAGGTGCTGACGTTAAGTACTCCTTCAATTTTTGAAAGCTTTCCTCACATGCATCAGTCCATCGGAACTCAACTTTCTTCTGCGTCAACCTAGTCAACGAAGACGTAATCTTTGAGAAATCTTTCACAAAACATCGATAATAACCGGCCAAACCAAGAAAACTCTGAATCTCCTTCACTGTGGTAGGTCTGGGCCGATTCTGGACTGCTTCCACCTTACTTGGATCTACACTTATTCCATTCTTAGACACAACATGACCTAAAAATGCCACAATATCCAGCCAAAACTGACATTTTGAGAATGTGGCATATAATTGTTTATCTCTCAAGGTTTGCAAAACCAACCTTAAATGTTGCTCGTGTTCTTCTTTACTCTTGGAATAAACAAGGATATCATCAATAAACACAATCACGAATTGATCCAAGAATGGTTTAAAAACGTGATTCATCAAATCCATAAAAGCTGTTGGGGCATTAGTAAGCCCAATGGACATAACCAGAAATTCATAATGCCCATAACGCGTACGGAAAGTTGTCTTCGTTATGTCATCCCTCTTAATCTTCAACTGGTGATACCCCGACCGCAAATCAATCTTAGAAAAACACTGAGCTCCTTGAAGTTGGTCAAACAACTCATCAATGCGGGGTAACGGATATTTATTCTTCATAGTTACTTTATTCAACTGTCGGTAGTCTACACATAGCCGCATGAATCCGTCTTTCTTCTTTACAAATAAGACTGGTGCTCCCCAAGGAGAAGAACTTGGACGAATAAAACCCTTATCAAGAAGATCTTGAAGTTGTATATATTTTGATTTAAATATTAATTTTAGCTATCTAACAAGTGACATGTGATAGATTTGTATATTTTATAGATCACATTAAAAATAACTATTTTTCATTAAAAGAGGTTTTTTTTTTCCGTAATAATATTATGTAATATTCAATTTGAAGAAATTAAATAATTGTAGAAACTAAAAATGTGGGATAGGTACATGAATTATTTATTGTTCTTCATCTAAGGAAATCTTAAAAAGTTAAGTGTTACACTCTTTGACTCGATATGTCTAATGATGAGGTGAGAAATTTCAGTATCATGAAAATTTAAGAGATGTGTATTGGTGTTAGAAACATCTTTCAAGTTTCAACGTATATTCAACAAATACATTGAATGACACGTAATATACTAGGTAATAAATATAAATACAATTTGGATAAAAAAAAGTGATATATTTGGACCAAATGTCAACAGCAAAAATTGATCACAAATATATCAAAACATATAAATAGAACAAAAGCTCAAAGATGTAAACTAAAAATATGTTAAAATTCTCACACTTTTTGTTTATCTAAAAGGAAAAAAAATTGAAAGCATGTAAATGATCATATAAAGTATTGCAAAGACACTAATCATATATGTCATTGTCTTCCTATTTCCAAATATAAAATAATTTTCACTAATTATAGTCTATTTCTTGAGAAACCTTTAAAATGACCCAATATATTAGCTGAAAATTAAAACCATAGAAAGAACCTTTACAAATAATGATTGAGGAGCAACTAGTGTCGAACAATTAATATTTATTGTATTGTGATTTGTAACTCATGACACATGAATAGTTCCATAAAGTATTATACGCAAAAAATGTAATACTAAAATGTGTGCTAAAGTAAAAAAAAATGTTCTAAAGCAAATTGCAGGTATAAAATAGGCTAAATAGCACCCGTGGTCCCATAACTTAATTTCAGTTAACGTTTTAGTCTTTTTTTTTTTTTTACGATTTGATCATT
>JBBPBT010000487.1:1009082-1026897 GCA_037974875.1 Cicer bijugum
TATTTAGTTTTTTATTTGTTAAAAAGTTATTTGTGAAGAAAATGTTTATAATATTCTAAATATATCAATAAAAAATTATTAAAAAATTAAAAGGTTCACATGAGTTGATTTAATAATAAAGATTAAAATTGTTGATAAAAATATTTTAGAGATTAAACTTTTTACAAAGAATAAACAAAGTTTTGACAAGTTATAATGAGTCTTCTTTGACATTACTTTTTCCAGCATTATGTATTTTCTAAAAGTTACGAGTTATGTATTGTCCAAGTTATTGATATCGGAGAAGTTCAAAATAACTCGTTCGAATAACTTCATTAACATAAAGTGAATATTAGATAAACATTAAAGGATCAAAAGTATATTTAGTTATTACTTAAAATTAATTTAATTCGTATGTTAATTCATTGAACGCTATTTCACCTTAAAAAAGATTTAGCTTCCAAACAATTATACTTTTTAGCGGTTAGCATTTGGAATGCGAAAAATGTCTTAAGATTATTAACATTTAAAAAAATTAATAAATAATTTATGTGACTTTTAAAAGTTAATGTCTAAAACACATTGCCTACAAAAGTTTTTTATTTTTATTTTTATGAAATTGTTTTTACAGAAGTTAATTTCTGGATAAACGATACGACAACGAAAAAGCATGTTAACTTTGGAGTTTTTTTAGCATTACATATTTTACAATATGTCTACAAGAAACGAGATTTTGTGTTGAGACAGCTACATTCATTGATAAAGAGCACATGGTTGTTTGTTGATGGATTAACATAAATATAAGATCAAATCTAAATTGTCACGAACCTCAATTTTCTGTAGATTTTAGACATGTTTTTTGTTTAGTCCCTGAAGTGTTAGTGTAATTTTAAGCTGTAATAATTTGACATTGTAATTTGAAAAATATATTTCAAATACCGTATAAGACAGTTATAAAATGACTATGAATGTTACGATATTAATAATAAATTTCTCTTCTCCAAATTTTATTTATAAAAAAGACACATTTTTTTGTTTCCAAATTGATTTGGAGGAAACTTTGAAAGACAATTCGGCACAAACACGGCCGAAATTTTCACAGTACTAGGAAACTATTAGAAAAGCAAATAGAAGTAGATTAGAAGCGAAAAAAAAAATGAAAATACTTCATTCTTTCTCTAATTATTAATACTTTTTGAAAAAACAATATTTCTAAATATAATTTTCTTTTAAATTATAAGATACGTTTATTATTATATTTTTATATTAGGTTAAATTACATTCATGGTCCCTTAACTTAATTTCAGATAAGGTTTTAGTCATTTATTTATTTATTTATTTTGAGTTGGTCTTTTATTTTAATTTTAAGTGACAATTTGATATTTGATGTTTTAAAATTTCAACAATGTTATTCTTTTTCATACAAAAATTCATAAGACTCATCAAAATTTTCAACCAAAACCCATAAAATTAATAATCATCTTCAATATAATGTAAATTTTATCAAATCTATAACTCAAATATTCAAATACAGTCATATTTTCATCTCCAACAACATCAAATAAATAATAAAAATATGAGTTTATTTCAAGATTTAAGATATGAATTTGATTAAATTTGTATTTTATTAAAGATGATAATGAATTTTATGGGTTTTGTTTGAAAAATTTGATGATTTTTTTGAATTTTTGTAAAAAAAAAGGACAACATTGTTGAAATTTTAAAACATAAAATAAAATTGTCACTTAAAATTAAAATAAAAGACCAACTCGGAAAAAAAATAATATAAAAGACTAAAACATTACTTAAAATAAAGTTAAAGAATTGTAGATGTAATTTAGCCAATATATTATTATTATTTTTAAATTTACTCCTTATTAATAACGCTAAACTACTTTTTTTATTTTAAAATGTAAGGATCAATCAATTTAAGATTTCAAATTTATAAAATATTAAGTTACTAAATTTATCTTTAGAAGATAAAAGGCCCAATTTGATGGAGCAACTTAATATTTCTTAAATTTTAAGTCCCAAATTGACCGACAATTATAATTTCATGTCCCAAAATGACGGTTTACTCACTAATTCATCTTAGAAGATAAAAAATCAAAGGTAAACATATTTATTTATATATAAATAATATTTTAAAAATATTAACACATAAAATTGACACATTAAATTTTAGTTAAGATTTTGTCCATTAAGAGACATCTGTACAACTTTCATTAGTGGAATCGTAGGAATATTTTCTTACCATTAATAGTCCAATAATATTTCTCTTTAATTGTAAATGATTGAATTAATTAGAATTTAATTAGTTTTCTAATTTATTGTACTCCTAGGCTATTATTATGTACAAAATTAAAAAGAAATACAACATATACACATAATATCATAGTTACACTTCTGATCCGATAAAAAAATTAGGGTTTTCTCATAGAAGAAAAATAGATCAGTCAAAGCATCTTAGATGTTGACCCTAAGGTAGCCGCGACCGGAAACACCACCAACCATCATAAAACAATTATCATTATCAGCTACAAACTCAATGGACATAACTACACACAGTGGTCCAGATTTGTCTGCATCTTCCTCCAAGGAAAAGAAAAGGAAGACTACATCACTGGCAAGGCTAATCAGCTAAAAAAGTCTTATCCAAACCATGAAAAATGGAAACTTGAAAACAGTTTTGTTATGACATGGTTGCTCAACTTCATGACTAACGAATCTATTGAAAATTTCATGTATTATGACACTACTGCAGAAATATGGAACGCAACCAATGAGACTTACTCAAACGTGGACAACACCTCAACTATATTTAAGATCAAAAGTCTCTTACATAATCTTCAACAAGGAGATTCTTCGATCACAAAATACTGGCTGTAACTTGACATCTATACATAGAGTGGAAATGCATAAATGATGACAAAATCTACAAGAAAATGGTCGAGAAGGATAAAATCTTTCAGTTCCTATTGGGATTGAATAAAAATTTGGATGAAGTGAGAGGGAGAATTCTTGGAACTATGCCTCTCCCTAACATTCATGGAGCATTTGCAGAAGTGAGAAGGGAAGAAAGCAGAAGGAAAATCATGTTCAGATGTCAAAGTGCAAGTTCAACCATTGAAGGCTATGCACTTGCAATAAGAGGTCCACCAAAGAAAGGTAGAGGATGGAGCAATCACGTCAATCGACCTGGACATATGAAGGAAACATGTTGGGTGCTTCATAAAAACTAACGAATCTAAAACCATGGTTCAAGGACGCATGTCGATATGTTGTTACTGTTGATGAAAGTAAGTCCAAAAAATTGTAGAGGCCATTCGTTTCAACAAAGAACAAATAGAAATGCTGTAGGAACTGATGCAACAAGCACTGCAAAATACTAATACCTCTTCTTCCACTACTACTCTAGCCCAAAAAGGTAATCTTACTATTGCCCTTCATGTAAATCACCAAAAAACAAACAAGAGATCCTACAAGGCTGCCTTTATGCGTTCATCAAAGAGTGATAATGATGTAATGTTATGGCATTATCGCTTAAGACATTCAAATTTTATGTATTTGAAAAAAATGTTTTCATCCTTATTTAATAAAGGTCTTGTACCAAACACCCAATTGCAAACCATGTTTATAGTGAAAGAATCGCAGGGGTACAAGAACTTCATCAACTCTGTGGACAGTAATGAAATTCCTCAAAACTTTCATGAAGTTGTCCTAGCTCCAGAATGCAAGGATGCTGTAATGATAGAAATCAAGGCACTTGAAAAGAATGGCACATGGCAGCTCTCCGACCTACCAGAGGGGAAGAAGACAATTGGGTGCAAATGAATATTCTTGGTAAAATACAATGCAAATGACAGTGTACACAAGTACAAAACTCGGTTGGTGGCAAAAGAATTCACCCAATCCTATGGGGTGGATTATGAAGAAACCTTTGCACCTGTAGAAAAGTTGAATTCAGTTCGTGTACTCCTTTCCCTGGCAATAAATTTGGACTGACCACTTCAATAGTTGAAGTCAAAGATCTTGGTCAGTTAACGTCTTTTTTGGGAATGGAAGTGGCACAATCCAAACATGAAATCTATTTATCTCAAATGAAATATATACTTGACTTACTTTAAGAAACAAGGATGTTAGGATGTAGGCCAACATATACTCCTATGGAATCCAATGTGAAAGCTGAAGGGGAAAAGGATAGTCCACCTACTGACAAAGAAAGGTATCAAAAGCTGGTTGAGAAACTTATCTACCTAACTCACACACGACTAGCTATTGGTTTTTTTTGTTAGCATGGTTAGCCGCTACATGAATGACCCTAGGGAGGCTCACATGAAAGCAATTAATCGCATCCTATAGTATCTGAAAAAGGCACCAGGGAAGGGCTGCATTTCAAGAAGGACACAAGTAGGAAAATAGAAATATTCACTGATGCAGATTGGGCAGGCTCAATGACTGATAGGAGATCAACTAGTGGGTATTGCTTCTTTGTATATGGTAACTTAGTGACCTGGAGAAGCAATAAACAATATGTGGGTTCTAGAAGCATTGCAAAAGCTGAACTTAGGTCCATGGCACATGGGATTTGCGAAGGGATGTGGCTGCAAAGGATGCTTGCAGAACTACATTGCACTGACCATGAAGTAAGCCTGTTGTGCGATAACAAAGTTGCCATAAACATTGCTAAAAATCTTGTGCAACATGACATAACAAAGCATGTGGATATTGATAGACACTACATCAAATAAAAGGTTGACAATGGACTAATTTCTCTCCAGCACACACCCTCAAGCCACCAAACTGCTGATATCTTGACCAAAAAACTTCCAAGAGGCCACCTATGAAAACTTAGGAGTCAAGTTGGACATGATTGTCATCTATGATCCAACTTGAGGGAGAGTCTTGGTTACAATTATGTCCATTAAATGACAACTCTACAACTTTCATTAGTGGTATTGTAGGAATATTCTCTTACTATTAATAGTCACATAATATCTCTCTTTTATTGTAAAGAATTGTGTTAATTAAAATTTAATTAGCTTTCTAATTTACTTGTACTCCCTATGCTATTTAAACTATATTGTATTTTGTACAAAATTAATAAGAAATACAACATATTCACATTAAATTCATCACTTTTTCTTAATATAAGTGAAAAATGCAATGATTGCATATAGTAATTAGAGATAGAGGGAGTAACAAAGTTTTAAGACATTTGCGGCATAAGATTTAATGCTGTCATAAATAAGTATCCAAACAATGACACAAGTTTGTGTTCTTGTATTATTTTCTTGTAGTATTTGGTAAGACACATAATGGTGAAAGTGAATCACTCTTCTTTACCCTTCTTGTTAGCTCCATCTTTCAGAAACCTTGAAAACCAATATGCAGAAGACTTTGGGTGCCTAGTGAGCCCATTTTTGTAATCTACATAGACCAATCCAAAGCGTTTTGTATAACCTTGAGCCCATTCAAAGTTGTCGAGTAATGACCATGCAAAGTATCCTCTCACATCTGCCCCATCCCTGTTTATTCAAATTACATACAAAACTTCAGACCTGTTTGATTAAGATTCTAATTCTGTTTTCGAGCTCAAATGCTTTTCCTTGATTGTTTTGTGGGTGAAAACTGTATTTGGTAATTATATGAAATTTGTATTGTGTTTCCCTTAATTTTTTAAATTTTCTTTTCAAAATCATGCATGAAGAAAGAGTTTAGCCTTGTAATCTTAAGGTATCGAGTTCAAATCTCCTCGGAGACAGTTGTAAAATGGTCATTAGTGTTACTTTAATTAATAAAACTTCCCCCCTTCCCAATTTTTTTTTTAAAATGTATGAAGAGAGATAGTTTAATTTTTTTATCCTGTAATGATTTTCCTAATAAGTCCATGTCCAGTGAGCCTAGCACACAAATATTTATTAGTTGTTCAATTGAAAACAATTAATTCTAAATTCTCAAACTTGTATGTTCATAGTAACATAATATATTTAAAATGCAAGAAACAAGCCATGCAAAAAATACAATAGAGTAAGTGAGATCACAAGGTATAACATAATATATTTAAAAAGGAGGGATGCAACTAACTTCCAGGTTACTCATTAGTTTGTGAAATAAACAGGTTTAACTAAGATGGTGACATGGTGTGAGTGTGTAGAAAGTGGAAATCTTACTTAATAGCCTGCGCAACTGATGCAACGTATCCCTTGAAATAGCGAACTCTCAGTTTGTCATCTAGTATCTCATGCAGTGGCAAATTAACATCATCCTCATCATCCATACCTGTTAAATGGAAAGACAGCCTCAGAGATGTGTACCACTTTATAAAGTTTTGTTCCATTCATATAAAAGATAGAATTATTTTTGCGGCAACTCTATAATCTTCCACTTTTTTCTGCAAATGTTTGTCACTTTGTCTTAAGAGTATGGTTAGCTTATCTCCTCTATTGAAATTTTTGTGCATTTCTGGTCTGACAAGAGAGGAATAGTTAAATTCCGCATTAGAAATCTTTCTTCATTTAATTAATTATTTATTACTTATTTATACTGCAACTATTTATGCTTTTACTATATAGTTTACATTACTATTTTTTATATTATTTTTTCCATTTAGGGGAAGCAAAGGTCATTCACGTTTTAGGGGCTGGTTTGACTCTAGTCATGGGAATCCTTTCTGTTTTGGATTTAAGCAAATGTGGCATATAGTGAAGGGTGAATGCTGTTACAGCTCATGCTTTCCTTAGGAATTTTGTAACCAGTCGTAATATAAGACAAGTGTACATTGAAATGTATATACTCTCTTTTTTAGAAAATCAATTTCTTCTTTTCTGAATTCTAAATTTACACAAAATATTCACTAAGTTAAATTCCCTGCTACTGAGTATTGGGATTTTTAGGGTTTTCCCTAAAACCCAAATTCAGTTTCATGTGGTTTGGTTCTGCCAAGGTTCTGATATCAATTGGTATTTTAAATTTCCGAGATCTGTCCGTTGCAATAAAGTGGTGCAAATAGCAACACCAACATTGCAGGATTTCCTTGAGAGTAGTCAAGGGACTAGTTCATAGCCACCCAAATTGGGTGCCAAGGTTGTAAGGCATGGTGGAATATTTAGATCCCATTACAAGGCATATGACTTGAGCCCTGTGTTGGATGTATGGGATTTTGATGCAGCTCTCAAAATTTGTTGCTCTTAAAACATTGGTTAAACCTAATTCAATCCTACAAAACTAGTTTGTAAGGAGATATCTACCACTCCATTATTTTTGCATACCATATTTCATCCAATGTGAAACTCTCATTCAACACCCCATCAAGTCTAGAATTAGACATCTAGAGTGTGACCCAATATCTGGGGACCAAATAGACCTTGGAACGACTTTGAAATCATCTTAAAATTTGGATTGAGTCTAACTCAATCCTACAAAACTGAATTGTAAAGTAAGAGACTCAAAAATTACTTTCTACTGCCTTGAGATTTATATACTCCACTAACCAATTTATTTTCAATTCAAAATAATAGTAATTCATAAACTTGACCATATATTTCTTGGACTCATTTCTTTAGTTTGACTAATACTTGTGTGTCAAACAGTTAGTAAGGGACATTACACAGTCTGATAGGAATTGTAGAAAAGAGGGAAGCGTTTAGAAGAAATTATAACTGAAAGGGATAGGTGGCAATGGTTGAGTGGAGATAGAGATATGAATGGGACATGTTGAAATTGTCGATGGAAGGTAGGCAAGAATTGAGAGGAATATTGGATGGAAAAGTCTGGTAAGGCACAGGGTTCCTTCTCCAGCATGATTTTCTTTTAGGTTTCTTTTTCTTTCTTGGTTTCATCAGGAGCACTACTCCAATTCATAGTTGAGCAGTTTCTTAGTATTTTCTATAATAGAATTTATCTTTTTGGTTCGGTGATTTAGTATCAATTCAAGTTAGTTTTCCAATTCATATTTTTGGTACCTATCACAGTCAAAGGTAATGTTTGAGAGACAGTTTAGAACAAAACATAAAAGGATAAAATATTGGTTCTTTTCCATGTTTGATGCCCCTAATAATACACAATAGAAGGGGACAAAAGGTAAGAAAGGTGACACATTTTGGGTATACATAAATGGGTGGAACCAAGGAGAACAGAAAAAAACAGAACATGTAGGAAAAGAGTAATACATTTTGGTTGTACATAAAAGACTGGAACCAAAGAGAATGAAATAAAACATGTGGTTCTGTTTCGTTCAATCAGATATAAAGGCATACAGATTATTAAGGCCTTTCACTTAACAGGAGATTTCTCCCTCAATTTTCTAAGTTTATAAGACGAAAAACCAAAGCAAACTCACGTACCATTCTCTGTGACATATATTGGAGTAGCATACTTTTGTGATACATAATTAATAATCTTCCGAAGACCCCAAGGAACAACATATAACCACTCTGATGCTGCCTGTTATATGCACATATAATATAAGACTTGTATGTTTGGGATTGTATAAAATAATTATATTTATAAGAAAAACACAGACTGATAAAGACAGTATATACCTTCTCACCAATGAGCTGGCCACCTTCCCATTCCACTGTGGACAAATAGCTCAATCATCAAGGAAATTTCAATTTGAATATTTAGTTTAAATAATGCTACAATATTCAATTATTACCAATTCTCTCCATCTCCTGTGCCTTGTAGTAATGACTTTCTTCAGTGCCTTCTGTCACATGTGAAATAAGCCTTGTTGTATAGTGATTTAGACCAATAAAGTCCAGTGAACTCAAAAGAAATTTCTTATCCTCCTCTGAGAATTTGGGAAGCTGTTCTCCAAGTCGTTCACGCATAACTTCAGGATACTCTCCATGATACAGTGGATGCAAGAACCTGGTTAAAAATATATTCCATGAATAGATATCACCTTAATGGAATAGCTTAGCATTACTAACTTGCATTACAAAATGGGAATGTACAATATATATACACAATGGAAAATCTCTTAAAATAAGGAAAAATAATAAACTAAAGAAACCATAAGGTCCATAGAAAAATAGAAAGCATAATATCCAAACCCAGACCTTTTGCTGAATTTGAGTGCAGCAGTATAACATCAAAATGATACAGGTTACTCATGCTGGATCTCCATCAAAACATGATTTTCCGTAAAATGATTGCTATTTACTATATAGAGAAATATAAGAGCCAAAGCTGTTGTATATCTTCGTAAGTTTGCGTGTAACAAAATGTCTTCATGCATTTACAACAAGTGAAAATTCCATGAAACTCTTATGAGTTATGAAAACAAATAATATAAAACACATGTAAAGGAAACTACCAGCCAATCTGAAAATCCAGGCGCCTTGCAGCAGCGGTTTTATCTTCGGCCTTATCAGAGTTAGCCTCTGCCCATTCACAGTCTACCACCAGCCCCACTTGTCCCCCTTGCTCATCCTGGAAAATTGAGACAACATCTTAAATAGAATAAAATTATACCTCACATATTGTGCAAACCTTGTAAGGACCAGGAGATGTGGGATAAACATCACTCTCATGCCTAGGATTGATTATTTAGAGCTCGGACAAATGTGGGTGGCAATAACAAATCTAAGATAGGTTCTTATACTGTTGAAGTTATGAATTTTATTTTTGATTAAAAAAAAGAAGAATAAAAAGAAACATAATTAAGGTGTAATATGGTATAGTAAACTTGCTATAAAAGATTAAACACTAACTCCTATTTATAGAGATAAAAGTCTCCTAATCCTAAATACTAGAAAGCTAATACTAGAAAATAATCTAAGATTACAAATTGATTTTAGGATATAATTTACAATACTGTAACTTTAATCAAACATGTTCTGGGATATTTTCTTCATTTATAAAATAGATACCATTTTAAAATTTGGTCTAAACCTAACTCCATGTCCAAAGAAAGCTCAAGAGTGAGGATTTTCAAGCCATGAAAAGAATATTTTGGCTATATCTCTACTCTCTAGTAAATGTGGGATTTTCAAAGTGAACAATCACCATTAAATTTTTGTTAAACAAAATTCACGGATAATTTGATAATCAAGAAGAACAACAAAGTCATCCCTAAACAAGTGGGCATGGATATATGGACCAGTTTGCTTGACGATCTCTATCAAAAACAAATTTTCATTAAAACAATTTATGTAAAGTTTGGAATTTTGGTAATTAAAACCTTGGTGAAAAATAAAAATAGCAGAAGTAGGCAAATAATTTGAATATCAAGAATATACAGAAAGGGTGGAATATGAGAACATTTTCCATACTCATCTAGTACCTACTTGCCGCACAAGAACTGCCTTTAATTTGACAGTTTTCTTCTACTTTTCTTTCAAATAATATAAACTATGCATGACAAGTTTCTTGATACTAATGAAGAGACTAGTTACTAGAGGAGGATTGAAAATATATTCATGGAGCGGGATAAAGCAGAAAGATTTAAGAGTGAACCAAATAAATGTAATCTAACAAGTAGAAACAAGCATAGTCTTGCACCTTGTACTTGCTACGGTAAATGGAAGCAGCTGCTGCATGGGCCAAGATTTGATGATGTGCTGCCAAGTATGGCTCTACTGATCTATTTTCACATCTACCAGGAGCAAAAATTCCAGAATCATACCCATTAACCGCAGTTTGAAGGGGCTCGTTGAGAGTAATCCAGTTCTTTACTCTATCACCAAAACTGGCAAAGCAAGTATCTGCATAGACTGCAAAATAATCTCTGCCACACGCCACATATGAAAACACCATTAAGTAATAGAATATTAGAAATCAATTTTCATAACTTTGAACTCTTTATCCAATAAACGTACTCAGTAAAAAAACTACAAGTGGAGGTCATATAACAATGTAAACTTAGACTATACTTGGCATGAGCATAACAAAACTTTGTACCAGATACTTCCTAAGGAAGCTGTGTGCAAACTATACTACAAGGCCATTGTAATATACAAGTATATCAGAAAACTTAGACTTAAATGAAGCATATATTTTGGAAATAAGCATGATTCATGAAATTTTACAATAAAAGAGAAATAAAAAGTCTGATGAAGCACATGGCCAAAAACGTTTTATAGCTAAGATTGAATTAGAGAAAAAGAAAGAGATTAAAACAAAAAAACTGTGCTCTGTAGATTAGGAAAAAGTATTTTCTCCTAATTCTGGAGCAAATTTGTTAATAAAGCCAAGTAAATCCATAAGAATGAAGTATTAAAACAACACGAATACAAAACTAAATGTCAATGTATCAAGGATGTTTCTTTGCCCTCTATGCAAGTTATATGATAGGATCATGTTTATAGATAATAGCTTCACTTGGTAGGATACTTCATGGCTGTTTCAAGGGAGTTTCTCTTTCCAGTTTGCAGAGAGATTGGGCAGCTTCGCTATATTCTTAAATACTCAACTAATCCTTATTGAGCATATATTTATTTTTGTTATGTAGGTTATCTTATCTTCCACCTAGTTAAAATATTTAACATTTTCTCAAATAAATTTTATTTTTCATACCACCCACCATAGAAAGGGTTAGGACCTCTTTGGATTGAAGAAAAAACTTTTTATTTAATGTTTTTATTTTATTTCAATTACAAAATTGCAACCTTCTTTTTACTTAATTTTGTGTTTTCAAATATTTATATTATAAGAAATAGTGGAAACACATTTTTTTCTTATTTATATTATTTCCTATACAAAAAATTTCTATCAGAAAACAAAGTGGCATTATGTAGTCAAAAGTGAAAACAGGATTTGAGCAAGGCTATGGGACCCATCATAAAGTTCAATTATGAAATACAACCAATTCTCTTTCTTAAGGTATAAGAATGTCAACATTGACACAGGTGACATTTTGTAGATTTGGACAAACATCGCACTGAAACTTAGCCAACATACAAATAAGATTGACATTTGAAAGACACGACTATGAAAAAAATGTAGGAGTTTTTAAATAATCTTCAGAGTGTTGGCGTCTCTTAAAAATTCATTTGACAACAAGCTTTGGTACAGCGGTATGGTTGATACCTTGTGACCAGTAGGTCACAGGTTGAAATCCTAACAACATCCTCTCCGTTGATAGGGATAAGGCTGCTTACGTCTACCCTTCCTAGACTCCACCTAGTGGAAGCATTGTGTAATGGGCCTTCCTATTTTAAAGTAACCTTCAGAAAAGCCAACATATAAAATAAAAAACATTTGAAAACATGACAAATGTTTCAAAGTGTCCCTTGTTTACTTTATTTGGGAATGTCGCTCCTTCCTCCATTCATCCTAGTACCCCACACATGTAGATATATAGAAGGCGTATCAAGTGAAAACACAAGAAATGAGATTGAAGTAATCTTGACTGTGTGTGCATACATTTACACATATGCAAATGTGTGTCAGATGTCTTGGTGACCTATATTTTAGACATAATCTAAGCCAGTGTGTCTATGTCAATGTCTGTGTTTGTCATTACTTCATTGAAGGGAAAAAATAAGCAACCCTAGGTAGGTTCGAGCACTACCTGAAGAACATTTCAATAATGAGGTCTCTTATACAACCCCTATTGTTTTGAATTTCAGCCCATATGCTAGGCCATTACCACTTGCAACCTTTTCAGCACTCTGCTAATAACACAAGTACTTTTCCAGGTAAGTACTATACAGTAAACATACTTGTCGCAGACAAGGCCAGCACAAACCTAAACCTAAAGTGGATAAAGCCCTTACTTTAGGCCTCAAAAGACAATCTCTGTTGCTAATAGTCTCTCTTAAACAAACAAAAAGAAAAGTACTAATTAGTTAGTAAGTCCTAGGTAGTATTCGGATTAAAAAAAATTCCAACCAAAAGATAGGCCCTCTGTTATACTATAACGGTATAACTCTCCCTCCAGTCCTGATAAGAAACGGTAACTGTCTAATTTATCTCATTTGTTGACTTTCTCTATCATATTAGTTCTAATTAGAATTCATATACTTTATATCACCAAAAAAGAAGAAAATGCATATACTTTATTTAATATTGTAAATGTTGAAATGCAACCTTTTCCTACATATTAAATGAGCTCACTAAAACTTTCTCACAAGTAACATGACATTCTAGAAAACCTCAATATGGCACCTCTTACTTTCTATTCTTTTCTTGAATTGAAGTTCAAATGAATGTT
This sequence comes from Cicer bijugum, assembly GCA_037974875.1. Taxonomy (NCBI): domain Eukaryota; kingdom Viridiplantae; phylum Streptophyta; class Magnoliopsida; order Fabales; family Fabaceae; genus Cicer; species Cicer bijugum. The sequence goes on from JBBPBT010000487.1 coordinate 1,022,224, forward strand.
ATCTCATGTTTCCTTTTTGAACATTCAACCTACGTATCTCCTAAAATATACATATCAAATTCAGTATTTTATATTTTAATATTTCTGAACTTTTTTTATCTTAGATTCGAAACTGAACCATTTTTTTTATTTCAGTTTTTGTAATGTCTGGGTTAATACTCAGTTTTCTGTAACATTAGAATGTGTTTCTAGTTTCTACAACATAGTTTCTCTATAAGAACATCCTAGGATACTACAGGTGGCACAAAAAAGGGGTTTGCAATGTTGATTTAACATCGATCATCAATCTTATACATGAAATAAGGGGTTTTTATTCTGAAGTTGTTTAGCACTTCAAGTAATTAGTCTTTCAAAAAGAAAAACTTCCAGAGACTACTTGAATTCTATTGCTGGATAAAGTAAGAAGAAATCATAGTTGTGTTTCCATAAAGACAATTTACTCTTATGTATACTCAACATACACATCCGCTTTCATTTTCATACAACTGAAATAGTAAAAAAAAAATATGATCATCACAACCAATTCAGCTCAATATAAATAAGTTAGTAGACCATAACCTTTAATACTTTAAAGCACATCATACAAATAAGATTTCTGATTATATGGAAAGAAAGAAATAGTAAAAAACATTAGTTAGATGAAACCTACATGATTTTTTTATTCAACCATCCTCCGATTGACTCATCAAGATGCAGCGGAAGATCCCAATGGTACAAAGTTACATAAGGTTGAATACCTGCTGGAAATGAGTAACTTAATATATATATGGTTGACAAAAGAGACAAAAAATCAAGGTAAAGTATCTTTATACAGACAGTACCTCTTTCAAGAAGAGCATTAATTATGTTGTTGTAAAATGTTATCCCTTCATCATTGACTTTGGTTCCTAAGCCATCTACACCCACAAACCATTACAACACAATAAATTTAAATCCAAAGATTACTAAGTCTCTTTAGCACTACAAAACAAATCAAACACATTTCTATTAGTACAACTGTTATCATATAATTCATATTAGTAAAACCTCTTCAATTTAAATATATAACTACAACGGTTTTGGAGACAAGGCAAACGATATTGTTAGCCTCAACACTACAGCTCAAAAAGGATGGTATGGCATAGCATTTTTACAAAAGAACACTGAAACAAAAAAGAAACTCTGTAACCTAAACTGGCTAAAACTCTTATGGTCATGTTCTCAATCAATAGTTCCAGCACCATCTCCCATATTAGTCAACCACTAAGTCAATCATATCCTAAATTCGTAAAACAATGTCAAAAAGGATTGATAATGTCAGCAACACAGCATCAGGTAGCTAATCATCTTTTTCTTACTTTACCATCTTAGCTGTTGGGCTAAGAGTCAAAGACTGTCCCTCCAAGGAAAAACTTAATTAAGCCTTTAATCAACTCTTGTAGACACATATTTAGGAGCCAAACGAGGCAAATATTAACTGCTGAACAAGTAAGAATGTTAGGATATAGAAATAGGGATAATAAGGAGTTTGTTAGTAGTTGTAAAGGTACTAAAAAAAAAGAGTAGTTGCAAAGGTGTAACTGTTTGTGTTTCTGTTATTTAGTTAGTTACCTTGGATCATTATCCCTATCCTAATGTACTGGCCGGGACTCTTTAAATAGAGGCTTGCAACCCTTTAGAAAGGATCTTCTGCAAAATCTTAGTTTGATTGGTTTTATAACTATAACCAGTGTAGGAGAGCTAGCTCTCTTGTTATTTCATATAGTTTTAAAAAAAGTGTTATTTCTTTGGAATCCAATTCTTGGGTTCTTAACAAATAATGAGACAAAGAACCTGATAAACCTCCCAGGTTTCATGCTCTCATGGACATGAAATAATTTAATTAACAAATGAACCATATGAAGAACATATGCACTTAAATTTATAATTAATAAAACATACCAGGGAAAATACGAGACCAAGAAATTGAAAATCTGTAAGCGCTAAAACCCAACTTGGCTATAAGATCGATATCTTCCTGTTTCATCATAATTACATTCAGAAAGTTAAGATTTGAAATTTAAACGCACGGCAGGATCTTGAAAGAGACATTGAAGAAGAAAACTTGAGTAAATTGAATATCGCTTCCCATTCTCATGCACAAAAATAGAATCAATGTGACATTCCCTATAAAGTATTTGCCTTGAAAGAGAAAACTTTGAGCAAAAGTATTATATTGAAGAGGAAAACCAGACATATTTATATGAGCGAAAACCAGTCCCATAGAAGAAACATTGCATATGCCATGTATTAATTCCTATCCCAAATGGCGTCATAATTCCTATCACGTCTGATGACAGGCTACTCGTAGAGACAATATTTAAGCAGTAATAAGATGGACATTAAAAAAACTGAAAGATAGAAATATTACTGACCATATACCGATGATAATGATCAACTGCTACATCGCCGTTGCTTTTGTCAAGTATTTTTCCTACCAAAACAACAAGCACACAGTTAGTAATGGAACGTCAAGTAGCACCATTTGAGCAAATTGAAAGTGCATAAAGGTAGTTCTCATACCTTCAGAGTGCGTAAAGGCATCCCATATACTAGGACCTCTACCACCCTCGTTGCTAGCACCTTCTATCTAGAAAATAAGCAACAAACAGTTAAATATCTGATTGAATAAGTTTCCAATCTATTAAAATACCTCACTATTTATCTGATTATATTTCATTCTACTAATAGTTAGTCAAAAAGCATTGACCCAAGCCATGTCAATCATAGAATATCATAAAATGGAATATTATTTTTTAAAGAACCAACTGTCAACTCAAGAACTCTTAATTACCTTGACTTACGTGTTGGTTACAATTTGTAAACTATTATAAATATATGGTAGACCAGGTTTGCTCAAAAGCTATGATATTAAATCAATCAAATCCAAATTTTGGCTCTGTTTTGTAGAAATCCAGATACAACAGATAGATTGAAGAACATAAACAGAGGCTGAGAAAAAAGGGAGAAACAAGTTCAAAGTTTTGAAGGGAAAACAATTGTTAGCTGAGGTTATGTCAAAGTCAGCAACATATCATGGATCAATAATGTAAATTTTTCCCAACCGCTTCAAAAAGAAACCCTCTGATAACTCTGACAAACTAAACATTCAAGTATGCTCTCCCAAAAGTTGTTTCCAGACGAAAACTTCAGAACTAATTCCACAAAAAATAAATGTAAAATCACATAAAATAAACTGCAGCATTAACATCTTGCATTATCATGCACCTAAATTGATCAAGGAAAAGTTCTCTTTGGACAAATTTTTAAAAAAGTAGGTCAAATCACTCTATCAGGCATGTATTATCTAGCAAAAATTTAAAATAATTCCTTATAGTTTCAGAAATACAAATTTAATTTGGATCCTTCATTTATAGCACTAGTTAAGAACATTTTTGAAACCAAATGAATCCATTTATAAATTTTAAATTTGAATTTGTTATTCATTTTTACAAAGCCATAGGATCAACAGAATAATTTAACATAAACATTAGAAACATAGCAAACGGTGGAAAAGTTAGAATAACACAGAAGAGATCGTCTAAGTTATGTTATATGTATCTTTGAAACAAGTTATATTTATCTTTAATTGTCATGCAATGTTTGTGTAACAAATTTTACACTGTGACTACATCACAACCATTAATAAAAATGACTTAGTTATGGTATGAGTCAAACATATATGATGATTTATTAGTTTTATCGACGTACAGTGTAAAAACTCTTTACACTATGATGAAGACTGTGAACTTCAAAAATATGATTCAGAGTTCTTGCAGGATTTGTATTTGTTCACGAACTATAGAAATATAATAAATAATCTCTAAACTAGTTAGTTACAGAGTTTCGAAATAGAAAAGACTAACTAAATAAATTGATAATAATTTACGAATATACATTACATTTCTATAGTTCAGACATTTAATAGCAGTTCAGGCCACAAATCATCAGAAAGAGAGTGATAGTGATAGTTTGCATCAACGAATTGAAGATTTAGTCAACGATCAATGCGAGAAAGTTTACAAAAACGAAGAGAGTAAAAAAAAAAAAGCAACGAATTCGAAAGAGTGAAACTCCATTGACGGACCTGATAAGCGGAAGTGGCGACACCGAAGACGAAGTCGGAAGGGAAGTCACTGCGCGAGACTTGTACATTCTCAGAACCGTTTTCTCTCAGAATTTGTTCTTTCTTTGCCATTCTGAAATCGCTGGATCAGTAACCGTTTTCTTTATTTTGTTCTTCACTGATCGTAGCGATTACCTATACGAAAAGCATGAATATTTTAAGTTAAGAATATGGAAAGCGTCTAAACAATAAATGTACTTAAATTTATTACGACTTGTTGAACTAAGTTGTTGGAAAAAGTATTCATGATAGGGATATGGTTTTTAGTTCAAACAAACGAATTTATAATTTATAAATTATAAATTTTATTTCATATCAATCATCTATAAAGTTTATAGTTTATTATTTTTTTAATTTTATTTTTTATATAGTAATTAAAATTATTTTTTAATTCTTATAGTTTATTTATTATAATTAAATATAATTTAAAATTTAAAATAATTTCGATAAATAATATTTAATAATTAATTTATTTATTATAATTATAAATTCGTATAAATAATTTTAATTAATTAATTAATTTATTATTT